>JAJMBE010000083.1:0-55926 GCA_030565125.1 Candida pseudoviswanathii | reverse complement strand
GGGGAATGGAGAGTTATCTCGTGGTTGGTTGGTGGGATGGTAAGATGGTAAGATGGGATGTGGAAGAAAGTGTTTGTAGAAAAATTTTTAATTTAGAAACAGGTTTAAACAAATGAAAACAAAAATGAACGACACCAAGAACAAGGCAGGAGGCACTGGATATAAATACTCAAAAAGAAATTTTTCCTGCTGATTGTAAAGGAATCAAGAAGTTTAGATGAAGCGTTGTGTATGAAAAACCTTAATGAAGAACAAGCAAGATTTACACAAAGATGGCCCAAAATTTTTTGTACATGTTTGAATGGGGGATCACAAAAATAGATTACTACATCTTACGCCAGCAATCAGGCATTGGCCAACATACTGACTGTGTGTGTGTGCATGGCATCGATAAACGGAACGAGTAGACGGACGAGCTTTTAACTGATACTTTTAGGTGGCGGCACATGGTTCTATAAGCAAACACAATGGGTAATCTTGTCGACTAAATATAGAACAAGTGTTTTGCCCACTCTGTTGTCCTGTGTGTGGTGTGTGAGTGCAGGAGCAACAAGATATACGAAAACGAGAGAAAAAAATAAAAGAACCAGGAGCAGAAGAAAAAAAAAAGTTTGAAACCAACAGCACAATCAGGAGCCACTTGAAATTAGACACTCAGTATTGTCAAACAAGCTTTTATGCCGGAACCAAAAAAAAGCGCGTCTAACCATGTCTCGCCCAGATTAGGCCTATGGCGATGGGGGGGGGGAGAAGCAGTATGAGGTGATTGAGATATCGTCGATGCTCAGCTAGAATGCAAAGATAAAACTAGTCCATGTAGCTCATAGAGCCCTGAAACAAGATGTGGGAAGGGGCCGGCCCGCACCTGTTGATCCTCGCTCCTTTATTCTTTTTGTCGTGATTTTCTGGGTTCAAACTTATAATGCGCAATGATGTGATGTGGCTACTTTGGGGGGAGGCATTATTATTGTCAGAATTTCCAGCTCCCGAAATAACTCGTCACGTAGACACCACACCCGCACAGGGGGAGAAGACGCGAGCAACGGTGAAAAAGGAGACGTGTCTCCCCCTAATATGTCAACGATGTTGTAGTTACATTGAAGCAGAGGAAGATTAAGGTTCTAGTGCTTGTTAAAAAGACTATTTAAACCAGACTCTGTGTGCCAGAAAGTTTGTACATGCACGCCGTAGAACAAAAGCATAAAAACAAAGATGGCAGATCATTAAAAAGGAGGAGAACAGCAAGGAAAGGAGGATTCTTGTGTTAAACATATTTCTTACAAACGAAGACAAGCGAAAGAACCCTTTACGATTGGTGATCCTGGAGGATGAGAGAGGGAGGGAGGGCGTGAAGCATGAGGCAATTAGACCTCCGAATACGGAACACAGTATTAATTAAACCCACCCATCAGCTTAAGATTCTCGCAGTGAGTGTCTCTTTAGATTACGCAATGAAACATTCCTGCTTACAGCATATTCAGGCCTTGCGTGGGATGATTTGCACACCTGTCGATCTTGCACTCTCTCCCCCACACACCAATTACACTGAATACAATAAAGTACCTTAAAGTTTTCTAAAAGTACAGTTTATATTCTGCGTTTGGTTTAACGTAACCGATATGTTTGCTTTCGCAAGGCACTCTGGGCTCCTAGTTGTGAACAATCAACAAGAGCAAATCGGCTGGCATCAGGTGTTTGGAGCCACGTGCAAGAACACAAAATCTATAGATAACATGTATTGATTTGTGCATGCTCGAAGCGTTTTTTTTGCTCATGCGGCATACACTTTTGCCTTTGTGTCACCTAGGTGATAAGCACAACTCCGACAAAGTACCAGCACGTATACGTTTGTGCTTGGGATATTGCGATTGCCCCAATTACAGCACAGAGACATGGTGTCAGGGGGAAGTAACCATCAATTAACGGTTTGAGAAAACGTGTCCGCCTCCGGGGTGGTTATGGATGGGATGCCGTTCAAGCTGTGGATTTAGACGTTCGCAGGAGGTATACAAACTCTTGAGGCCATCTTGGACATGGTTTGACCTGGTCGCCAAGCTTGTGTCCTTCTATTTGTCAATTTTCATTGAAAAGCTCCTCAAACCCAAGACCACAAGCTATTAAGAATCCTATCTAATCGTGTCGCACCTAAAGAAAAAAGGCATTATAGTGTGTAACTTTACGAACAGAACAAGGTTTTATATCACCAGCTCTAAAGAAGTGGTGTTGGCATGGTTTAGCTTTGACAATAGTCGTTTAACTAAAGAAAACACCGAACTGGATGCCGATGGTTTTAGTTGTTGCACACGAGCGTTTGCGATTACTTGGCCATTGGTTGAAGAAAATCTTGACCAAAAGAAAAAGAAAGACAAGATTTCGTGAAGGCGATTCGTCCTAGCTTGTCAATAAATACGAAAGAACAAGTTTTATGAAGGGGTAATCCACAAGCGACGTGTCATTAAGCTTTAGAGTGATTGGGTTGTTGGGGCGTCTTCTCCTTGATGGAACAATCGGTGACTGCCACGTTGGGCCAGAAATGTTGGATTTGCCTAATTGGCTTGATGTTTCTCAAGATACACTTTGGCAGAGGTTAGGAGTTGCAAAAGCCATCAAGCCAATTTATCCGATACAAAGGTAACCTTCATGACAGTCTTAGTAGATTGCAAAGAAAGTGCGAAAGCTGCCACACCTCAAAGCTGAACATTTCATCAGTTCAACATCACTCGTGGGGGCAACAGACAGTACTAAATAGGGCAAAACCAGTCGGTATAACTTTTGAAATTCAATGACCTATTCCGGTCTCTTGATTTGCTACTCCTAGAGTCCTTTGCTTGCCCAAACTCTTTGAAATTCTCCAACTTCGCAACCTTTTTTTTTCTTCGGATCCGAACCAAGGATACGGATTTCTCCCCCACAGGAAAAATTCGCGATCGTTTCTCCGCAAAAATCCAATATCTCCAACTACAATCAAAGCCACGGCAATAACCTGACGGACAAAACTCCGTTGACAAATTCCAAATCCAGATGGCGACAATTGGATTGATTTGTATATAAATAGACCAAAAGAATCCACAACATCCCAACCACCACCCATTGACTACCCCCATCACCAAGCAAACATGTCCACGTTCTCCAAAACAAACTTCAAGTCGTTAAACTACAACTCGTTCAGACCACATTATCCTGCCTCGTTTTACCAGATCTTAACCAAGTACATCCAGCAACAGATCCCCGTCGCCAACACAATTGACTTGGGCTGCGGAACCGGTGTCGCTACGTACCCGTTGTTGAACATCTCCCAGAACGTCGTGGGCTTGGACCTCTCCCCCAACATGGTGGACACGGCCAACTCGTTGATCTCAAAGAACTTGGCCGAGTTGGGCATCTCCGACACGTCAAGGATCAAGTTCATCCGTGGTGCCGTTGAGGACTTTGTCAAGGAGAGTGACGAAATCAGCGTGTACGATTTGATCACCGCTGCGCAGTGCATCCATTGGTTCCAGGACTACGAGCTGTTCTTTGCCAAGTGCCACCAATTGTTGAAGCCAGGTGGCGTGTTGGCCTATTTCTACTACATTGATCCCGTCATTGTAGACTTCACTGGTCCTTCGAAAGGTGATAAGCAGGAGGTTATCAAGAAGGCGTACGAAGTGTACCACAAGTACGTGTACAATGACGACAGGTACATTGGTCCGTGCTGGGAGCAACCGGGCCGTGATATCTTGAAGCATTTCTGTGTGGCTGTTAATGAAGCTGTTCCAAAGGACTTGTACGGTGATGTCACTATCAACACGTTCAAGCCAACGGCGGACAAACCGTACGCCGACGAAGAAACCGATTTGGATTTGAAGAAGGTGGATTTGCCGCTTTCTGGGTATATCGACTACATCTCAACGTACAGTGGTTACCACAACTACAAAGAGAAGCACAACAATCACGATTTGTTGCACGATGAATTTTTGTTAGAATTGTTAGAGGTTACGGGCTGGGATTTGAATGAGACGAAGGTCGATTTGGTCTGGAATACTGGTTATACTTTTATTAGAAATAAGTAGTGTGTATCGACCAAATATAGTTTTCTATATAGCGTTTGCATTCTACTCGAATAGCCCATTTTCTCCGGAAATCTCACATGGCTAAAATGTGGGTATATCTCTAGGCCTTGATACTGTCATCTTTAATTGAAAACTTAGTCATTTTATCCAAAACGGATCTGTCCATTGTGAAACTATTAAACTGATATCGATGGTTTGTGTCGGTGGGGTTCTTCTTTGTAAGTAGATAAGGGTCGTAGTTAGTCCAGTAGCCATAAAAATCCACATACACTAACTCCTTTAGTTTCTTCAAATTTGTGTTCTTCATCGATTCAAGGTCATCATTGTCTTGGAACTCAAGGTGCTTCAAACCTGTCGGGAATTGGTAATTATCTAGGGTCTTTAGATTCGAACTGTAGATTTTCAAAAAAGACAACGTTTTTGGCAAGTGAAATAAGCGCTGTTGTTTAAACTTGGGACAGATCAACACCAATTTTTGTAGATAATGTGGTGGCTTCCAACGATCAATAGTCAAACCTCCAAACCATATCAATTCAGTCAAGTTTCTTGGGAATTTTGTGTCACGTCCAAAAACTGGCTTCTCTGGGAACACTTCGGGGCCGTCGAATATAAATGACCTTAAATTAGGGAGGTTAATCTCATCCTGAAATAACTGAGTTGGAAATGGTACTTCGGCAATTCGCAACGTCTTTAGATTTGTAAAGGCGAGTATTGGGGAATAGTCTTCTAAAGACGACGGATACGCAAGATCAAGACTTTTAATCTTCGAGGCTGGCAAATCCAATTCAGCGATGCTTTCGATCTTGGAATCCTCTAGCCGTAAAACCTCCAAATTCTTCATGTGACTAACCAATTTATAGGAGCATGTTTGATCTAACCTAATCATAGCATCAAAATGCTTCAAGTTCTTGGGAACAATTACTTCAATGAGATGTTCATTCTCAATTAAATGCCGGATTTTCACGGATTCTAAACTCTTTGGTAAGAACTTGAAGTCCGAAACAAGTAACGTCGTAAGAGATATTATCTTCAATACCTCGAATTGGGAGAGAAGCTGGCCCGTAAGGTAAAGTCCCCCTTTGCATTCAAAGCGTACTAATGATGTGTATAGCGTCGCGAGCTCTTTCTCCACTATTGCATCATCATCGGGAAATAGGACGCGATGGTCTTCTTCATTTTCATCATTATCATCATCATCATCATCATCATCATCATCGTATTCCTCCTCGATGTCGTCGCCTTCCTCCTCGATCTCCCGGTGTTCTTCATTTTCATCATCATCACCGTCGCTCCCTCTTTCGTCTTCGTCCTCAATCTCCCAGTCCTCCTGCTCGATCTCTCTGTCCTCCGCCTTTTCGTCGATGTCTTCCCTTGCACCATTTAACTCTGCCACGTCTTGATCGTGGCCAAAATCAAGTGCAGCACTACCTATTGTCATATGATGCTGCAACACCTTGAACACACGCATTGATTTTTGATCGATGAACTCGTCCATGATATGCAAGAGGTCAATGTGGGATAGAATGTCGACGTAGCACGTCTTCCACCGTTCGATTGCCAACTTGCACGGCACATGATAGTGATACATATTGTACTTCACATCTGCAAGATGACAGCCGAGTGCCGCTAGTTCCGACCCCAACGATATGGATGCCTCCTTCATCCGAATACCGTACTTGGATACGATATCGCGAAGTTTCTCCATCAGGACAACTGACTCGTTGATTTCTAGAAACTTCAATCGGAACCAGTTAAGTGGGTCAACATCTTCGTGTGCCATCGCACCTATCCTGACATGAGTCGTAAGATAAGGCAAAATATGAGGGACCAACGCTTCACATTCTAGAAACTTCCCTAGGAAATACTTTGGGATATAGGACAACACTAGTGCGATGATCTCCGCTGGTTGTTTCGAGAGATTGATGAAAGCTTTGTCAAAATGGGAGTACAAAGGATTGTCCTCATCCGAGGGTGAACGACGTCGCTTCATGGTTGTTTGATTCCAAGAAGGGTCATTCTTGTTACGGTAGGCCGCTTCCCCCTTTCAGTTTCAAATATTCCTTGTTTTGGAATGGTTGCGACGCGTCTACCTAGCCTGACTAGAAGTCGTACATGCAGAGCACAAGAAGGGGCAAGGAAGGGAGGGGGAGGAGCCCTATATAAACCCCAGAAGAACAGAAAAACAAAAAAAACAAAACATTGTCCACTTCTTTCTTTTACTAATCATCCTCAGCCGTGCCAACTTACTGTTGGCCAGCATGGTGAGGGTGGTGCATCTCGATCACACATATATTTCATAAGTGCTTACTACCACTATTTATCAATCGTCTAGCATTCACCCAGCTCAATTTCATATTGAACTGATGATTTTTGTTCTATATAGTACACGTTTTATTTTAGTTATTTATAATACTTTTTGAGTCACTGTAGCTATCCTGCGAAAGAAACGTACTGACGAGCTTATCTTTATCTTTCTTGTATTTTCCAGATTACATTCATGGAAACCCATGCCCTATACTAAACAAGAACCGATCAGAGTATCCCAGACTAATTAGCAACCATGGGAAAAGCAACACGTCGACCAATAGACGTAAGCAATGTTCTAGTCTGTTCCGTGGCATTAGGTTTGGTATCGTCGAAATAAGCACGGACATCCATAAATTCGGTGAACTTAGGCAAGTTTGTGTTACTCATTGAACACAAGTTTTCATTCCGCTCCAACACAAGCATTAGTAAACCAGTTGGGAACTACAAGCCGTCGAGGTTCTTGACCTTTGATCGTTCAATTTCGAAATAAACCAAATCCGGTAGCAATTTGAAATTGGAAATGTCGACAAAATTGGTACACATCAAGTGCAATGTACGGATTCTCTCCAGCACTTGCCAGCTGCCAAGCACAAACTCACCTTCCAGCGCCAATCAGGTTAAGCCTTGGGGGAACTTCAAATCGTTCAAGTTGTTTCTCTAAGCAAGAGGCATCTTGGTCTTAAACTTGAACGTTCTCAACTTTGCAAGCCCGGATTCATCTTGGAATAACTCGAGTGGGAATCTGCAGTTGTCAAGCAGAAGTCTCTTTGAGTTTGGGAACCTCAGCAAGCTCGAAAACTTCGTCAAGTACTGGCAAGACACCAAACTCAATTTCTTAATCTTGGACTCTGGCAACTTGAGGTCATCGATGTTGGCGAGAGGACTATCACAGATTTTCAAAACCTCCAAGTTCTTCATTTGGTGGACCAAATTGAGATATGTTTTCAGAGCGTTTCTAACACCAGCCTTGAAGACCTTCAAGTTTTGGGGAACCTCAGCACGTGGAGGCTCTGCGACCTCGTACAATTCTTCGATCTTCAAAATCTCAAGACTTTGTGGAAGAAAGCCAAAGTCAACAGTCATCATTATCCCGGCATCCAACTCTTTCAAAGATTGGTATCTTTCGTAGTGTTTTGCAGGAATAAACGTTGGCGACACAATTCTAATGCGCGTCATAGTGGTTGGAACCAAGCTGAGAACCTTTCCTCTGCTCTTCCCATCGATGTTAAGCACTAAAGTTCGCAAATTAACAAGACCTCTAAACATGGTAATCAGAGGCACACAACTCCACATCTTCAAACTCCGCCACAATGTGCAACAAATCAATTTTGCAGAACAAGGGCAAATACCTCACACCCCATGCCATGATGTCTTCCATGGTAGGCTCGGCCAGCTCCTCCTGGCGTGGTGGTAGAACTCTGCCTTTGGACTTGCTCTTCTTCTGTTTTGCGTATTCCTCAGCTGCTTGGAAGTTGTGCAAGACAGCAATTTTGATCTGCAACACGACTGAAACGTTCTTGAGCTGCATGCCATGCTCTATCACTAGCTCCATCAACTTATCTGCCAGCAAAATGGGGCATCAACGAATGGTTTCATGAACCGTTTCATATTGGGCGCTTGGTTTTCGGCATAGCCGACGTCACGCATCATAACATGCTCTTGGATGTACGGCAAAACGGAAGGAACTAACGCCTTGCAATCCAAAAAGTAGCCCAAACAACCTTTGGGGATACATGATAAGACTTGCTTGATGACACTAGGGGGCAACGTGATTAACTTAATGATGAGCATTTGAAACTCTGAATACAATATGGTTTTCTTAGCTGCATTTTTAGCAACTTTGGCATTTGTTTTTTGCCCATTGTAGCTTTAAGGCTGTGGAAATGGGTCTTGAGTAAGGAGAAAGCGTTGCTAGATAATGAGGTTATTTCGAGGGGCCCCACTCGTTTCAGTGAAAATTCTGACGCTACTTAGCCGTATGCATGACCTTGGCTAACGCACGACTTGATTATGTAATTTTAAGAACCAAATTTAGCAGCACAACAAATACAAGGGGGTAAAGTACGATTGTTGAGTTCAACAGAATGACAATAACCCCAGATAGGTTTACGAAAGTGTGAAAGCATATAAGAAGCTATCGCGTTCCTTCTTATTTATCCCTTGTTTTGTTCCTATGGGCTACAATCATGTCGCTGTTCTTGACGTTGCCAGCCGAAATCCTCCAATTGGTATTCGCCCAGATCCCCAATAGACAACTAGACCGGTTGAAAGACATACCAGAGATCAAGCGATACGTATTGGCTCAGTTGTATTCGCTGGTGGTAATCGAAGCCTTCCACCACAAGACCACCGTCATAGGGGACTACCAACTAGATGAACATATTGAGCTCGAAATTGCTGACGATGACTACACACCATCATTTGCAGATTACAACGAATATGTTGATTTCCTTGAAGAGAACCCGTTTGTCAGGCCAGGAAAGATGGATTTCGAACAAGTCCAGGATCTTTTCAAGCTACATCTGTCACGCCCTGAATTATTACAGGGCTGCAAAATTGTTATACACTTGGAGACTGAGTTGGAGGAACCAATATTCCAAGAGTTAAAAGCATTGCCTTATCCGATAGACCAGATTATGACAATAGGTGATTTCTTTGATGAAGAATATTTTGATTCAGGAGATGATTGGTACGATAGGATCAGATGCATTACGATTGACTTTGGCGGCTCTCTTGATCTGAAGTGCGCTCTAGCCAGACTTGGGTTCAAGAGTTTGAGGGAGTTGGACTTAAGTGAACTGGAAGTTGAAGAAGATAAACTCAAATATATCCCCCGCCACGTGAGATACTTGAAACTTGAGTTGGATTTGACTGATAACAAGTTTTTGAAAGATTTTCCGCCATTGTTAGAAACTTTGGACCTCGAGTTGTCATGCACCGACTCGGAAGATGACGATGGAAATCTAATTGAATACGATATCAGCCATTTACAAAAGTTGAAGGTCTTGGTACTTGATGACTGCGAGATACTACTTAAGTTTCCCCCGAGTTTGAAGGAATTGCAACTGGTCAGTGGTTGGATTGACTTGAACAGAGTCAAGCAACAATGTCCTGAGTTGGAGTCGTTAAGGCTCCAAGAGATTAGCTGGTGGCCCCACGTAACTTGTCCTCCACAATGTGCTCTCCCTGACAGCCTTGTTGAGCTTTTTATCGGCACTGAGATTCTTTTGCTTGGATTAGAAAAGTTGGTACGGGAAGGAAACGCTGCGTTAGAGAGTTCCGATAATGAATTAAGAATAGACTTCTTGCCCAAGACGTTACGGAAGTTGATGGTGTTTGGAGAAGAGCTGGATTATTACGATGAGGACTCTGAGTTTTTAAAGGATAGAGAACTTTGCCTTGACTTGCGCCACTTGTGTCATCTTCGGGAATTGAGTTTAGATACCAGCTCACAGTATTTCAAGATTGAGAATTATCCGGCTTCGTTAAAGAGAATCTATATTGAAAGCCTGGCCGAGTTTGATACCGATGGCTTCAAGGATTTAAGCAACTTGATTTATGTCAGTATCAAAGAATGTGAGGGGCAACCACCTATTGAGCTTGCTACTCCCTACCTCCGTTACCTTGACTTGTCGTCGAACACAATTTCGAATATAACGTCCACAAATTTTGTTATTCCTTCTACTGTGCACGAGATAGATCTCTCGCATAATGATGACTTGGAGATAGAAGAGACGTTTGAATTTCCTACCAACTTGCAAGTGTTGTTGTTGAAAAGTTGTGATTTAAGGCGCCCACCAAAGTTACCGCCAAATTTGAAATCTTTAAGTTTAGCTGGCAACTATATAGCAGAGTTGCAAGAGTTTCCACCATCTTTGAGGGTTTTAGAGTTAGAGGGGAACGAAATTACCGAACAGACGTTGTCCAAGTTGGATTTGAAGAGCTGCACATACTTGAAGGTATTGAATTTGTCAAGCAATAATGTTGAGTCATTGCTGATTCAGGATTTTCCCAAGTCGTTGACTCACTTGTTCTTGAATGATATGGGTATTAAAAGAATCCTCGGAAGTTTCGCCGAATTCCCAGACCTTGAAGAAATAGGCTTGTCTCAAAACCTGCTTTCTGATTATTTTGTTAGTGAAGTGGGCCGAGATAAGGAATTATTTGGCAACGGCATCAAAGTGGTTTGGTTGGATCGTAACGAATTGACTTCCCACTGTGCACAATCAATCATGCGAGAGTTGATAAAGAAACCCAAATTCAGGTGCTTGAACATTGGTCAACAAACTCAATTAGCGGAAATCGACGACTGGGTTGACAAGGTCTGCTACGTCCAGAATGAGGAATGATTATTGTGTAAAGTTTGCACCCAAATAGTTGCCAAATTTTAAGGAAACTACCTTTATACATAACCTTCCAAAGACTGCATTTTCATTAACTTTTAGATACTCCGGAGTCCTTCTATACTTGTGTAGTTGCCAGTATAAGAGCATATGCATGAACTTGTGTTGTAAAGCGTGTTGGGGAATCACGTGCATACAATGAGTCGTGCAGAGCCACAATTTCTCCACGTCGAAATCAAGGAGAGACAAAGAAGAAAAAAGAAAAATTGTCACGATTGGTTACATTCATGTTCAGCATATTTTTTCAGTTTGGAGCTATTATGAACATGTCATCGACATATAGGGCGATTATTATGTTGTTTTTCCTATATCAAGGGCGATTTCCTATTTGGAGTAGACCTTGAACCATTTACTCACTATGTTTTTCCCCATCTAGCACTTTCCAATTCAATGGATCATTGAATTGATGACCACTTGTTTCAATTAATGTACGTTTATGTTATAGTTCAGTTTGCAAGAATCCGAATCACTGTAGACATCTCACTCTAGTCGTAGCAGATGCTCGACATAGCTCACTTTCAAGTGGGTGTCTCGAACTGTCATGGCTCGTTACAGATATCCTTGATCAGTCACAGCAACGTTGAACTTGGAAGTACCACGACAAACATTGCTAATTACCTGTGTGGATTCATAAATTCTGACATGATAGTTGCTACTCTGATACTACTTGGTCAAACTTCATAACCACACATCCAGAACATCTTGAAAACACAATTAAAAATGAACTAAATTAAAAAAAAAGAACTATATAAGAAAAAGAAAATCATCCAAACTCTTGTCTTGCTTTTCTTTTTTAAACGTCTATAAATAAGTTCGTTGAATATCTTGCGGTTTGGCTCCTTGTTGTTGGATACCCAATATGGATACATTGTCAGTTGACACCCTAGCCAAACAATTCTCGTTGCCGTTATCCATCTTTCTCTGGATTCTATTGATGGTGACATCACTGCCACTCTGGAATGTCTTCAACAACGGAACTCTTTGCTCATAACCAAACCCAGTGGACTCTTGAGTCATCAAACTACCCAATTCATCGTCTTCATTCTCTATAACCGAATCATTAACATTGGAAACTTCATCGTCTATAAGAGCCTCTTCGTCTTCGTCGTCAGTAACAGACTCTTCAGTATTCGTCAATGCTCTGTCAACGTTACTCTCATCAAGGAAAACCACAGAATTCGAGTCATTTTCATCGGTGTCAATCTTTCTATGACCCAAGGATGATTCGCTAGATAAACTGGTGGAGTCAGGGGCAGTTGAAGAAGGAGGAGTGCATTGTCCATTGTTGTTGGTTGACGACAAAGTTGACGCAATGCTGCCTTCATCTGACGACGATGATGTGTGTTGTTCTTTAGGAGTTGCAGATTGCAGTTGCGATTGCAGCTTGGAACCAATGGCAAATGAATGTGACAAACTGTGCTTGATGCTCTTTCTCCGTTGACATTGGCTGCTGATTGCACTGGAATTTTCATCACTCACAATTTCGTCAATGTTCAATGAGTTCAACAGATCAGTACTGGGAACTTGAGCTTGTGGCTCGTATGCAGGTGCTGGTTCTCCTGGTAGCACTGCTGGCACACCATCGATGGAAACGGACGGGATTCTGCTCAATGGATCCTCACCAAGTGACATGGATCTTGTCATCGTGGCTTCCTCAAAGGAAGGCAAATCTTCCGTACTGTCGTCGTCGTTCATATCAACCAATGGTTTGATGGTAATACCATTGTTGTTGTAATTTGGTGTTCTGAAAACTGGACTTGCACTTGGATCGGGTGTTGCCGAGGAAGACAACGGATCAATGTCAAAGATATTGGCAATGTCGTCGTACTTTGGTAATTGAATAGACTGGTCTCCACACTTGGAACTCAACAAGATCAATGGGGTATCTACAACAACCTCATAATGATGCATCTTGAAATCGTCTTTAGGATCTGGCTTGGAAATTCTAAAACAAACTTGCAAACGGTGATTGATCTGAATATGGCGGTAGTTGGAGTCTGGATATAATGCCCTTGCAACTAAAGTGTACCCATTCTGAACATTCTCTGGTGGGAAACTCTTGGTGCTCATATCGTCTGAAGTGTAGGTGCAAGCGTTCGGCTTGACGTAATCATGAGGACCTATTTCATCCAAATTAACCAAGTTTGTTTCTAATGCACCAATAATGGGGGAGCTTGGGTTTGGTGGACCCGGACTTCCACTATCACTGATGATAGATGCCCTCCTGGAAGTAAGTGGCAGATCCACCGAGTTGCTGTCCTCGTCAATAGCCGATGTCATAATCATTTTGTCTGATCTGGTCGTCAAGAATGGCAAAGCAATGTTGATATCCAATGGTGAGGCAATCAATGACTTGTTAGCGGACGTATCCTTATTCTTGCGTTTATGCTGTCTATTGTTGATATCGTCTTCAACTTCGTAACACGAGTACAACAAATTGTTGTCCGGACACTTGATAATCTCTTCCTTGTATGCATCAGGGTGGCCAGTTGTATTCTGTTTGTGCTTGGTTTTCAACTCACACAAGGACACCACACGTTCTCTGACTTTGTTTTCTTTAGACAAGGGGTGCAAGCAGAATGGGTCTTCACTGTCGAAATCATACTCCTTAGATAAGTTCTTCGACACGTAGGTGATTCTTTCCAAAATGTTGAATTTGACTCTCTTGATGATAACGTCTTTGACCAATGGAGCCAATTTAACGTTGACAACATGTTCACTGCCCAAGGCAACGTACTTTCTTGGGAATGTAATAATGTAATGCACGGCATCGTTCCACACTCTGTTGACATAAATAGGTTTGTCGGCAATCGAGTTGGCAATATTTGGCGGCGTTCTAACCATTGGCAAGTTATACGACGCACTGACTTTCAATTTCCTGTTCAACTTATCACTCAACTTGTTGAAATTGACCAGCAATGTGTGTTGCAATGTACCATTAATGGAAATAATCGTTGGGGGAATATGATCGGGAAGTAAAATTGGTAGCAAGAATACGTAAAGACCAGCTTTATAAATGTCGTTTGAGCCCAGACCAGAAGAATTAGTGGAAAGGTTCGTCGAACTAGTTCTGATGCTATCGGAATCGTCACCCAACGACGTCGACGAAGCATTTTTCAAGTCGTCAATACCAATGAGTCTGTACTCCCTGGTACGCTTGACCAAATCTTCGGGGCACAAGTTCTTCAGCTTGACATCGTTCGAATTGGAATTATTAATGTAGTAGTCGGCATTAGCCAAAGTTGTCTGCCATTCCATATTACCGATGACAAACTTTTCCTTCATGTGAGCCCGGTTGTAGGAGTCACCGCTTGGCCATAATATATTTGTCACCGACTGGAACCTTATCCTCAAGTCCTTGACGCTCAAAGAGTCTTTGGTCAACTCAACAATGACGGCAAATGTATGAGGGATCGGGTTGCTGGCGTCTATCTTGGAGCACAAGTAGTTCGGTGAGTGGAAGGATTTCATTTTGGCAACCAAATCCACGTTCGGTGCATCCAAGGAATCTTGCGTGGGAGGGGTGCTAGGGTTGATAACCGGCGAACTGGGAACTGAGTTGCCACCCACAAAGCTTTCGTCCTGTTCCACTAGTGTTCCGCCATTATCAACGTCTTCATAAGTGAAACTTGCCGATGTGGCCGGTGGTAGATAGATGCAGTCGTTCGTGTTGGAAACGTAAATCTTGCATGTCTTGGAGACCGAACCCTGTGTTACGGTTTTCAACGCTATTGGATTCTGCAAGCCCAAATCTTGTAGCATATGGATTAGCTTCTTCAGGATGATCTGGGCAGTCTCTTGCTTGACTAGATCCTTGGTCTTGTTTCTGAAAAAGTGGGATGGCGATAACGACGGTCCATGCACAAATGACCTTGATCTTGGACGTGAGCGTGAATCCGCTGACGACCCGCTACCTCTTCTACTCTGGGTGTTATTGCTGTTGTTATTGTTGCTATTGGGGTTATTATTATTACTATTAGGGTTCAGATTAGATCTTAATCGAGAAGGTTGGTTGGGGCTGAGGAGCGCACTTGTATCGAATCTGACGCTGCCGCTGCCGTTGTCGACGCTTTTGCTTCTGCCAGCTGCATCGAGGCTGTTGTTGTTGTTTGTGGCGATGGCGTTGTTGTGGTGGGAGGCTGTGGCAGCTAGCTCCAAGATCGAAGGTTCATTCTGGTGTCTATGGGACGTCACCTTATTCTTCAACTTATCGAAACTAAAATGTCGGTTGTGCATGGTTGTGTGATACTAGCTATCTGAATAAATGAGTGAATGTGAGGGGGGGGGGGTTCTAGTGGAGTGGTGGGAATAGTAAAGAAGTTATGGTGATAATGTGTGGAGTGTTGTAAAAGCGTTGTAAAATTGTACAAAAAAATAGAAATCTCTGGCTGTCTTTTGGTTGTAAAGATTTTTTCTTTGTGGTTGGTTGTAAGCAATGTTGGGAGTGTAAATTTTTTCGTAGTGATAATGTTCTTTATTGTTCTTTTGTGTGTGTGTGTCGTGTGTCGTGTGTCGTGTGTCGTGTGTCTGGCTCCTGTATCGGCTGGAATTGGTGGTAGATAACCTTAGTGATTAGCTTCCTGGTTTTGTGTGTGAGGGGGGCGAGCCGGACTTTGGTAGGAGAGCAAGAAAGCTTAGTACGGTAGCTGGGAGCTTTGGGGAAGGAAGTGGAGCTGGAAGGGGAAACAGATTCAAAAAAGAACGTTAAATAACAAAGGGAAGGTGGATTTATAATACCAATAAAGTGGTTATAAAAATAAAGATGTGCTGGTATATGGTATATTGGCAGTATAAGTAGTAGTAGCTCAGCGGGTGTTAATGACAGTAGCCCAGTTATCCGCACGAGTGTAGAAATGGCAGGTGGACAAGTGAAAGTATGTGGTGATGACAGTTTCTTCTGAAGTGAGTTGTGTGGAGAGTCGGCCGATGGATGGACTGACCGATATGTGAACTGATGCGCTAGAGTGTTAATATGTGTGTGTGTGTGTGGGTGTGTGTGTGACTAAACCAAGGAGAAGAAGAAAAAAATAATGGGCAACCTCGTGATCGATTTGTCTAGACCTGATGGAACTAAACACCAATGGCTGGGGAGGGATATACAGAGATCGAATGTGGAAAAATACTGCCAGCTGAAAAAAACCAAAAAAAGCCAGAGATAATCCGGAGCTTATATACAACTGCTAGGGGACTCCCAACCAATAGGATTGGATGTGTCTACCGCTCTCCCTTTCGACAGGTATAAGGTTCATACTCGTATACCTCTACAACTATAACCAACCCAACAATCATTCCTTTTTTTAATGTCTCTCTTTCTCTTTCTTTTTTGCTTCTGAATCCCACTTTTCTTTTACCTGTTCTGCCTTAGTCTATTCAGGCGAATTTCTTGTCTTAATGTCTAAAAACATTTAACAGATCGTACATCCCATACTACGCCCTCATCAGAAAGCCTCGGGTGGAGATTAGCTTCAGGTTCAGATTCAGGGATTGGTTCATTGGGGTGGGCGTTTTTTTTTAACGTTTTTTAAGCTTTTAATGTCGTGCTTCACACACGCACACAATGTCTCTCGTTCACATTGGTTTGACGTCCTGGGGGGCTGAAAGGGTCGGTCATTAGTAATACAGGCAACCCGTCCTTATCGGAAACTATGGGTAGATATCCGTCGAGTCAAGTAGAGCCGACGTGAAACAGTGGGACATCGTTACACCAATTTTCCAGATTGTTCATAGGGAAGGTTTTTTGCCAGTTGATAGTGGTTGAGGAACATTTACTAATTGGGACTGGAGAGGTGTGGTGGTGGTGGGTTTTTTCTTGGATTATTGGGATTAATTAATTAATTTGTAGCAATGTAGACAATCTTACTGTGCAGAATATAATCTCCCCGAATAATACGAGAAACACCCACATGTACAGACGACAAGTGGTGGTGGTGGTGGGGGATCGAATGTTTTTTTTGGGTTTAATGGTGATCTTGTGTTGGTGATATAATAATCATTAGACCTGCTTAGATAAAAAGCAAGCACTCCCCCTCCTCCTCTTCCTCCACAAGGCTGTGTTTTTCCTTTCTTACATTTGGTCAATCTGCATGCATAATTGACTGTTTGGTAATAACAATGGAGGCATAGATCAGATGATGGGTGATAGTGCCATCTCTGGAATATTTCGAGTAGATTTGCAAGTCACGTTTTTTGTTCTTCTGTTCTCTGGTGGTGGTTGGTTGCCCCTTGTTTTTTTCTTGTGTGTTGTGTTGCATGTCTGAAGAAACACAAGAAAAAAATAAACTGCAAAAAAATCCATGACCTCAGCCCAAAGCAAATAATCAAACAAAACACAACTTTGGTTCATTTCGACCTTCGAGGTTGAGTTCAGCCTTGGTGACAAGAATTGTACTTCAACAACTTCTCCATCTTTCTATTTTTCTTGAGACCACCAGCCGCCCCTCTCTCCCTTCATGTAGTGACCTTCCCTCCCCTCTCTTCTCCTTCTCCACACTTTCCTCATGTCTTGCACACACAAAACCAAAAGTTAATCCGAGTTTATCCCTGCATCTCTCTTCTACTCAGACATATATACGAAGAGAACAACTCCCACCTAATCTCACACAACGGTAGTGATTTCATCACTTGCACTCCTCGACACAGCTCTCGCACTAGCCTCGTGCGGCACGTCCCGCGAGTTGTCTTCCCGCCTCCAGAGTCGCACTCACCAGACCAGCGAACAGAAAAACAAAAAGTTCAACAAACCAGCAACCAAAGGAAGGAAAAAAAAAATTTCAGCATTTTCAACAAGACACCCGCAAGCACAACACACTTCATAAACCACCCGTCATGTCAGATATCTTAGAACAGTCATTAGACGACATAATCGGACAGAACAAGTCCCGTAACCCTTCATCATCACACAGGAGAGGCTCGTCGCGTTCCAGAAGAGGCGCATCCCGCTCGCGTGCCCGTCCTTCCCACCACCCATACAGATCTGGTCGCCGTGACGGTGAGAACGGCGACAACGACGACGATTTGTTCACATCGAGAGCCGCGGGACACGTGAGGTCGAACGTCCCCGAGAAGGTGCAGTTGTTGGCGAACTCGCGCCCGACGTTGCGTATCAAGAACATCCACAGGGACTTGAACGGCGAGGACTTGTCGAGGTTGTTTTCGGGCGTGGGTGATGTTGATTTCGTCAAGTTTGACGACGTGGATGATAGCGTTGCGTACGTGTGTTTCCAGAGGGATTGCGACAGGAGTAACAGGGAGGCGATTGCTAAGTTTGATGGGAAGAAGGCAATGGGAAAGATCTTGATTGTTGAGAATACTAGCACTTTGTTTGATCGGATTCATCCTGCTGCTAGAAGAGATGATAGAAGAGACAGGGAGAGAGAAAGAGGCCCAAGAAGAGAAAGAAGAGGTGCTGGAGGTAGAGCTACCGGAAGAACTAGACCGGCAAAAAAGACAGCCGAGGATTTGGATAAGGAATTGAATGAGTATATGGGCAAAACTACTGATAGTTTGGATGCTGAGTTGGACAATTACATGAAAGGCGGTGATGCCGAACAACCAACAGAAGAGAAACCACCAGCTGCTGATGAAATGAATGTTGATTGAACTTTCTATAGTGTATATTTCCCCCACCAAAAAATTAAAAGAAGAAGCATGTAATATTATCATTATTATTATCAATATCAACCCATACCTTGAGTTAATTCAACCATGGACACATACGTGCCCTTAGTTTGCTTTCTGAACGTCTTTCCGAAATGCAACAACGGGAACACCAACGCAATCGTCGCGAAATCAATCACACTCAACGCAATATACGTATTCTGTGTGCCCGAAGCATCCAACCAGTACGAGCACGTGAACGTGAATATACAAGCCAAGGTATTGTTAATGATACTCACACCCACCATCCCTTGTATGACTATGTCCGGGTACGCCTCCATCAAGTAACTCATGGACGTATCACCAATGGACCCCCATCCGAACCCAATGAAGCCCAACCCGACGTAAATCACCTGCCACGGCCAGTTTCTCGCTGCGCCGACGCCAAACATAATCAACCCAACTGGCGAGATCACCAAGGTGATGATAAGGAGGTACAACCTGTATTCTGCCTCCATTACACCGTGGTTGCGCTTCGCGAGCCAGATGACGTGGTAGTCGGAAAACAACCCCAGGACAATACACCCCACGACGGCGCCAATGAGCGTGGCCACGTTCATGATGGCGACCCCGGCGTTCGAGTAGTTCCACGGCTCCTCGTAGAAGTACGTGTCCTGGGTAGTGAGGAAAAACGTCATGTATGCGTCCTGCAACCCCCAGAGGAGCCCCGAGAACCAGACTCCGGGAAGCGTGAAGACCTTGAAGTAAAGAAGGAACCGCTTGGCGTATTGCTTGAACCCGAGACCTTGGAGGTAGGATGCGGGCGTGATGAGCGCAATTCGCTGGATGTATGGCTTCGTGGTCTCACTGTTTGTTTCTGGGTCGATGTTGAGCGGGAGTGGGTTTGTCGTGGAGGACTCGACTTCGTGGGATACTTCATGCTCGAGCTCCTTCGTATCATCCAATTCATTCTTCTTAGACTCACACTCCTCGTGAGTTTCCTTGACGTCCAGCTTCGACTCATACACCTTAGTGTACAAGTTTCTCTCAAACACCGTTTCCTCACACCCAAAGTACGTAACCACCAAGCACCCGCCCGTGATGATCGCGCCCCACCATCCAACCCATCTAAAACTCATGAAATAACTCTCATACTGCGCAATCAAGGGCCCCAAGAACGACCCAATCGACGTGGCGCTAATGTACAACGTCAACACGGCTCCCAAGTTATGACTAAAGAACAAGTCCGTCAAGCTCTGTTGCACCTGCGCCTCTGCACACGCCTCACTCATCCCGACGAAGGCCTGGCTCCAGATCGTGTCTGCCGTGCGTCTACTGGCGCCGAACCACACACACCCCAACGTGCCCGCGAGCAAGCACACGAGGTACGTGATGCGTCGCCCGTAGAGTGAGCTCGCGGGCGCAAACACAATGCACGACCAGCCGATGAAGAGGAAAAGCACCCCGGCGCCCGTGTTCATCAGGTCGTAGCTGATGCCGTAGATCTCGTTGAGCGAATCCTGCGACGCCCCGGCATCGTTCGAGATAGCCGCCGTGAGCGCCGTGATGAAGGAGAGGAGAATGAGCTGCCAGATCTTGCGGCGCGTGGACCAGTTGAGGGGATCGTTGGGGGAGTCAGTGGGCTGCGGCATGAGAACGAGACCGGTCTTTGGGTCCCTTTTGAGTGATTTCTCCGAGGTGATGGAGGAGGACTCGTCGGTGGACGGAGGGGTGTGGCGACCGGTGAGGATGTTGGTTGTGCCAGGGATGAAGTTCTCGTCGTAGTATTCGGCAGGGACGTTGGAGGACATTGGTAGTATCTTAATTGAAGCAGTGATATAAATATGGAGTAATGTAGATCAGTTGTTGTTGTGTAGTTATGTCAGCAAGCCATCGTGTGACTTGTGTGGTGTATGTCAATGAGGAATGCTAAAGTAGAATAGTAAAAGTGATTGTGGGTAAACACGATTGGGATACTGGGTGTTAAGATACTAGAACCTCCTATGGTGTAGAAAGAAAAGAATACAAGATGATGTGGATTTCAGAGAGGGGGTGGGGGGTTTATATTAAAAAAATTTTCAGTTTGACTTCATAGCGCTTAATTACCTTCCGGCGTGTAGGTTAAGGTCTGGGGCGGCACGATGAACAGAGGCAGAAGCAGGGCAGGATGAGAAACCAAAAAAATGCCGCTTTAATTTCTCCGTTTCATTTGTTGTTGAGATGATAAACCAAAGCAAGCTGCGAAAAGGCTTGAAGAGAAAGAAAAAGAAACTCAAGAAAAATTTTTCCTGCCTCCACTTTCCCTGTCCAGGGTTGTTTGGCGGCGGGAGCGCAAAATAGCTGATTTCTTGTCCATGTTGCTTCGGAACAACTACTTGGGAATCCAAAGAGTTTGGCTCGCAAGGGCTACTACTACTCCTACTATACGATATCTCTCTAATGTATGTATTAAATAATCGTCTAATGAAGCTAATATAAAATAAAAGAACTAGAAATAACTCTATTCAAACCCTGTCGTGTTACCGTCTTCAAATTGTTTCTGATGTTTTTGCAACTGTTGCTGCTTTTTCCACTCCAACAATGGCGCCAACTCTTCAATCTTACCTGACTTGTGTTGTATAAATGAATGCTCCAACAACTCGTCTGTGCTTGCTCTGTATCTGACATCCACACACAAACAGATGGACAAGAACTTCTTGATTGAGTTAGACAACAACTCTGGTTTCTTCAATTTGGGTGTACCGTTAGTGGCAATCAAATACAATGCCTTCAACGGCTCCTCATTCAAATATGGTGGCTCACCTTCAATCATCTCAATGGTCATAATACCCAACGACCAGACATCGACTTTCTCGTCGTATTCTTTCTGTTTCACAACTTCTGGTGCCATCCAGTATGGAGTACCAACCATCGTGGCACGCTTGTTTCTTTGGTCGGTCAACTTGGCACAGAACCCGAAATCCGTAATCTTGACATTACCGTAGGCATCCAACAAGACGTTATCGGACTTGATATCACGGTGGATAATGTGCTTCTTATGCAAGTGTTGCAAACCTTTCAAGGTCTCAAAACAGATGGTGGCAATCTGCTTTTCAGTCAACTTGAACTCGTTGTTTTCGATAATCTCGGTCAACGAACCACCTTCCATGTACTCCATGATAACCCACAACTCTGTGTCTTTTCTCAAATACGAATCCAAGAAATTGACAATGTTCTTGTGCTGACTGTCCTTCATAACCAAGATCTCATTGATAATCAACTCCTTTCTTGGCTGCACATTCAAGTCCATTTGCTTGATGGCAATTTTCCTGTTGTTATTGTTGATCATTTCAGCCAAGTAAACATTACCGCTGGCACCTTGACCAGCCTTCTCGATGATTCTAAACAATGGCTTGGGGTCTTGGCTGTTGACAACGGTCTTCAACTTCGCAATGATCTGCAAGTCGTTCAATCTCTCACGTTCCTTCTTAAGCTGTTTTGCTGTCTTGGTGACGCCTTGGCCAGTTGGTGCTTCTTGTGTCTTGGTACTACCAGTAGTAGGAGATGGCGATTTCAGCTTGCTAGACAATTCTTCCTTGGACTTTGATTTCAAGTTGAGTGGTTTGATTGGGTCGTTGACTGGGTTCAATGGTTTAGTGACCGAATGAGATGTACCAGTAGGAGTAGTAGCTTGTGATTGAACCCCTTGTTGTGGTGGCTGTGGCTGCTTCTGGGCCAAGTTCTGTTGGCTCAGTTTCAGCTGTAATGTGAATGGCTTGATGAACTGTTTAGGATCAGCGTTGTTGTTAGGTTTGCTGAAATTGTTGGTGCCTTGTTGGATCTTGAGATCTGGGTGGATCTTATTCTGAATTGGTTTGCTTGATGGCGGACCTGTTTGTGGCAACGAAGGTGGTGTTTGTTTAGGATGAGCAGAATGTTGTTGGTGTTGTTGTGGGACATGGTTGAATGGACGTTGTTGTTGTGGTGGTGGTAGTTGCTGTTGTTGTTGGTGTGGATGTGATTGTTTGTCTTGTTGTGCCATGGGCTTGCCCGCGGCGGTTGGCGGAGGTGGCGCTCTTCTAACAGGAACAAGATCGGATGCCGGATCTGATTTATTCATCAAGTTGGATAAAGGAGAAATGTTCTTGTTAGGAGCATTATTGTTGTTATTGGTGCCGGTATTGATATTAAATGATGAACCAATTGGCGACGATGGGTTGGATGCACTTCCCTGTTGTGTCAAATGGTATGGTGTGGGTGGTTTTGGTGCAGCTCGACTTGGTTTGAACTGGGTGGATTTTGTTGGTGGTTTTGTCCATTCTTGTAGGTTATTGTCCTGAATAGTCATCTTTTGGGTGTTGTTGCTAAGAGCACTGGCGCTAGTTGCATTAGGGTTGTTGTAGCTACCGTTGATCATTGGAGACCCCACTGGAGTACCAGCGGCAGAACCATTGATGTCTGAATAAAACTCCAACACTTCAATGACGGCAACAGGGTCTTTCTTCCAATCTTCATTGGTGATCTTAGAATGCTGTAATAAACTCTTCCAAGTATCTGGTAAACCGGTAAAACTACCGCTTGTTGGATCAAACCCCACATGGACCTTGTGTGTAAAATTAATGGGACCTGAAACACCCGCATTACCTCCGCTTAGTATCGTAGACGATGAAGAATTAGACGACGATGACGATGGAAGGTTGTTGTTTGTTAAGTGCTGAATTTGTAAATGACTGCCGCTGCCCGAACTGGAAGAACCATAAGATCCGCTGTTTGAGTTTTCGCCAATTTGTACCAATGGACATTTTGTGGTGAAAGCGTCTATCCAGTCCAGATAGTCATTCTTGGATTTAACCGAGATCAAGATGGGTTTGTTGTTGTTCTTTGGGATGATTTCAAAAGAATATGAGGTTTTGGTATACCCAGAGTTTGGTTTCAAGTTGATGTTGTTGATCAAGTACAACGGGAATGACAAGTCAGGAGAATTGCTGTTGGCAGCGTCGGTGCCTGGCTCTTGCTTATAGAAGTTCAATGTTTTCTCGTTGATAACCATGAATCTCTTGTTCCATCTAAATGAGGTGAAAATACCGTCGTCCTTCACGTGGACCCAGCCAGACTGACGCTTATTTGAGTTGATGTTGAGATGAATTGGTTTTGTTGCGTTGGCTGTCATGCCCATCCCATTCAACTGGTTGTAAGGTGACGAGGACGATGATCCTGGTGGAGAAATGGAGGATGGGTTGTTGGGGGTGTTACCATTGGGTGGCGGTGGAGGAGCACGTCTGTGGTTTTTCAAATCTGATGTGTAAATGCTAGTCATGGGGTAAGGGGAGTGATTAATGATTGGTTATCTATGTGTAAGCGGGGAGAACAAGAGTTATAATGTCAAGGGTTATTAGAATGGGTATGCGATAATGGATAATGGAAATAGGGGGGGGATGAAAATGGCTTGAAGGATGGTTGAGCTGTGGCCTGAGGTAAGTAGTTGATGGGGTGATTGGTACTAGAGTTGAAAGGAGTAATAAAAGGGTGATGGTAGGTTGAGGTTGAGATTGAAGTTAAAGTTGAAGTTGAAGTTGAAGTTGAAGTTGAAGTTGAAGTTGAGGTTTGAGTTGAGTTGTTGTAAAAAAAAATGGATAAAAAATTTTCCTTCCTTTTAGGTGAAAGTTGGAAGTGGAATTTTATTACTCTTGGGGCCTGTTGTTATTTATTGTTTTGTTGTTTGTGTTTACTTCCCACTTGTGTGTCCTTTTTCTATTCTCTCTTAGTAATATGGGACAAGAATGTTTCAAATCATCACATCCTTGGACAATATTATTTACTCGCTTCTACTAACAATTACCGCTCTGTGAATGCACACACACTTGTGTCACCTCTGCAAAAACTATTCGATTACGCGACCACAGACAAACAGAAAAATCCTACTTGTGTCGACAAAATCGAAACGGCATTGGCCAAACTCACCCCCACAACGCCCTGCTGTAAACACATATGGCCACGGTTGAATTCCAGGTCGATCCACGAGAACCACCCACCCCCAAAGCTGTTTTACGTGTCGCTGATGATCTACCACCAATGACTCTGCCTATCCCCCCCCCACCCCCGTGTTTCAATTTTGTTTGAGAATGGGTTTGAAGATCCATTGCATCACCAACAGTGGCCTCTCTCTTTTTTTGCTCTTCTTGTGTGAGTTGCCCTAAACAGTATAAATTGCAATCTTGCCACATGCCTTTTGCACATTTTGATCTGATACAAGTAATTGGATATAGCCCACTTTCAACTCATTCATACAGGACCCTCCTCGTGATACCTTCAATGCTCCGGTAAGATATATAACGCTCGTCTTGCTTCTCCTTATTCTTGAATAGCTCAATTGTTCCACCTGTGTTTTATGACAAGGTACAGCTGCAACACAGAGTTTTCTGAAACAATGGCAGCACAATTTTTTCTTTTTTGCTCTAGCGGGTTTTGCATCGTCTAAAAAAGGAAGAAAGCCTATCAGTCTGTGGTCTCCCATTCAACACCGGAATCAGCTTAATCAAGACAAGACAAACGGTGTGTAGGCTGACACGTCTAGCCTGCTATCTGATCATTGATCTGCTATTTCATTGAATGGTAAAGCAGATCATAATGAACTAAACACATTTCACGTCCACCCCCATACCAGGACAACACACACAAAAAGGAAAAAAAAACTTCCACCCAAGACGCGTCTGGTGCTGCCACCCGGAAGCTCCCTCGACCTCCCACCATTAATGCAACCAGCAAACGTACACGAGGTTGATTCCCTAATCCCTTCGTGAATTTGCTAAAAATAAACAAACAAAGAACCAAATACGTCACGTCTTATCCCTCATTCGTCCGTCGCTCCCCCTTTCACGTGCAATCTAAATTCAATGTAGAATGCACAGGAAACATCTGTCAAGAATCCGAACCAGCAGGCTTACACGAACATGAATTGACGACAAGCGCGACAGATGATTATGTAATCGGGGGTCGAGCGCTACCATATAAAATCACGTGACAGATATCTGTTTTGTTCTCTCCCTCGCCTACGACACTTATCCGACATCTGACACACCCGACACCCGACACCCCTTATTGCTGTTTCACTTTCCATTGCGTTGGTTGGGCTGTGGCCATCAATTATCGCCATTTCAAACAAAAAAAGTGTTATTTTGCAATGGCAACTTAAACCAACGGAGGGTGCCCGATTAAATTGGCTCATTAGACATCATCTTCCTAATTTCATTCCCATTGGGCAAACCGCTCGAAAGATCATCATTGCCATCATCTTGAGATAAAAGGTACCAAACCATTTTCTCCTTCCAAGCCCTTCTTTTTGATTTAGGTTTCTTGTCTTTTTTTTTCCTTTGCCCTGATTCCTGCTTTTTCTTAGCGTTATCGCCATTATTGCCCAGTCACAATTATAATATTAATTGATGCCTTTGTTTCGATCAAGGAAAGATTCAACTCCTCCACCTGTTCAACTACCTAACACAGCGTCTCCTGGGGCTGGTGGAGCAGGCAACCCACGAAGGTCGAATTCTGTTGTTTCGATGACGTCAGTGGACTCTGTCAAATCTACGTCGTCGTTAAATTCAGCCTCGAACAAACTAAAATCCTTCTTCAAGACCACGTCCAACGATGCTAAGGAGATTATCAGCATTGATCATGAGTTGAACAAGTTGCATATCGCCAAATCCAGAGACAACTCGAACTCACCAGAGAAGGACTCGCTGTTGGGGACGCCCAATGGTGGGTTGCACAAGAGGATAAGCACCATTGCTGAGACTTCTAGTACTTATTCCAATGGCTACGAAGAGAGTGAAAGCGATGACTACTCCGATGATGAGGAGGAAGAGGACATTCATACACATCCTATCAAGGTCAAGAAGTTATCACCTGATCAGCATCATGATTTGACCAAGTTGTTGTCGAATATGGTGACGTGGGGGTTTAAGAAGAGTTCAGCAAACATCAAGAACTATAAAGAACTTAAGGATTATGCTGATTTGGAGAGTAAACAAACCTATTCGTTGTTAGATTCCACCAACAAGATCCACAAGTTACTGAAAAGTCTCAACGGGGCCAGTATAATCGGCGACGATCAAATCAACCTCATCAAGAACTTGTCGCTCAAGATTGAAAAGCTCATCAAGTTCAAGAAGTATGATCTCGTGACGAACGAAAAGTCCATGTTTGAAAGATACGGTGTTGTCAAACAAGTGATTGGTCGAGGAGCCTACGGGTTGATTAAAATCATCGACCCCGATCCAAACGCCGTCAGTCCAACGTCTATGAACTTCAACTTTGATAGACACTTGTACGCCGTTAAGCAGTGGTTCCCCAGGAAAGCCGAAGCACACGATCACTTCATTGAACGAATCCTCCTGGAGTTTGTCATCCAATCAACACTAAACAACGAGCACATCGCCAACACGGTAGACTTGATGTGTGGGTTGCCCATAAACAGCCACATCGATGCGGTATTGCAATTCAGCCAAGTCATGTCGTGCAACCAAGGCGGCGACTTGTACTCGTATTTGATGAACCCACTAGACGTGTCCAACCAATCCATCAGCCGCATCACGCTAGACGAAGTCGACTGCTGGATAAAGCAAATCACCACGGGTTTGAACTACATGCACAACCACGGCGTCGCCCACTGTGACTTGAAGCTCGAGAACATCTTGATCTCGTACGAACGAGTGCCCGCTTCCCACGGCGACGCAAGAATGATCCTCAAGATATCCGACTTTGGCAAGTCGTTCGTGTTTAGGACCAAGTTCGACAAGAAAGAACAGCTTCTAACCAGCGCAGATGGTCTCATCGGGACACTTCCATACATCCCACCTGAAGAATTCCTCGCTCGCTCATCCACCTCTTCCACTGCGAACACTTACTCCTCGATCAAGAAGGACTGCTGGTGTCTCGGCATCCTCATCGTGGTGCTCTTCAACATCCGCAAGCACTACTACTCGGGCATATCCTCAAGCGTCGAGCTCGACAGACGGTTCCGGTACATCACGGACGACGACGACAACGACGACTACTGCTACTACGGTACCGTGTTCCTCTGGGAATCGGCCGAGTGCAAGCCCCGTGGAAGTGGCAGCGGGAGGGCGACGTATAAGGACAAGGCGTTTGGCGAGTTTGTGAATAAGCGCATGATTGCGGACTATGACCCAGAAAGCAAGGAGTGGCTAGTCCGACGCGGGGGAAGCTTCCGACCGATTGACGAGATCTGTACGTTGTTGACGCTTGAGGAGAAGGACGCGGACTGTGCGGATGAGGAAGATGAGAACCAGGATGAGTTGAATGAGTTGCGAACAATGATTATTTACAAGTTGTTGGATGTTGACCCCGTGGGCAGGTTGAACACGGATGACTTGTTGACTAGTGACTGGATGGATGCTGTTGATATATGTTCGATAGACTCTGGGTTGTGAATAGATATACAATATATATATATAATAGATTTGGATGACAGGAGTAGATGAAAAGTTCAATATAAAAGTAATACAAAATTAAAACATGAATAAATAAGTATATAAAAAAAGAAAGTCAAGGGGCAGGGAAAGGGGGAAGTTCAAAAAGTATACCATGAATGAATCAACATATGATGAATTATGATTATGTCTTCTCTAGAATATGAAGAAATGCAAAAATAATAGGATCTGATGGGGAAAAAAATAGAATAGAATGCTGGATGAAATAGATTGAAGGAATGAGTGATTAGAAGTCTTGGAATTGGTCACGATAAGGATCATCGACTCCACTGATACCATAATCCAAATCTTTGTCTTCGGGATATCGATCAAACTGGGAAGTATCACCGACGCCCGAGGTGATTGGTGGTTCGTATGGAGTTTCGATATCTCTAGATAACAATCTTTCCCAAATGACTTCTTTAAACCATGGGTGGTTCTTCACGTCGTCGGAGCCACCTTGCAAATTACCCAATCTCTGCGTCAAGTCTTTCACGATCAACTTTTGTAAAAGGTCCAATATGTCGGGAGGTAAATAGTCTGGATACGTTATTGTGCCATTCAAGATATTCTCGTACGTCTTCATCGGGGTAGGGTCATAGAAAGGTGTGTACCCAGTCAACATTTCAAAGATCAAAATCCCAAAACTCCACCAATCGACAGACTTGTTGTATGGTTTCGTAGCAACCACTTCGGGGGCAATGTAATCCGGGGTGCCACACAATGTATAAGTGACGTCCTGCACTTCTTTGGCGAATCCAAAATCCGTCAACTTGATATGTCCATTCTTATCCAACAAGATATTCTCCGGCTTCAAATCTCGGTAAATTATATCCAAGCTATGCAAGTACTCAATCGCCAAAAACACCTCTGCGGCATAAAACTTAGCCACCGGTGTTGGGAACCGCTGGGACTTCCTCAACAAGGAGAACAACTCGCCACCTTCTATGTAGTCCATGATCATGAACAAGTTATGACAGTCCTGGAAGGTGCCCCACATTCGGATTATAAAGGGGTGTTGAGCCAACTTCAACATTCTTCGCTCGTCGTTGGTGTGTTCAATCTGCTTCATCTGCACAACACGCTGCTTCTTCAACACCTTCATGGCGTAGAATCGGCCATTGTGGATGGATCGGGTTAGGTGGACTCGACCAAAGGAGCCTGTGCCCAACGTACGCAATATCTGGAAATCGTTGAGGGTGTACTTGCCCTTTGTTGTTGTGTCCTTGTGGGAGTGTCTTGATTGTTTCTTGGCCAACGAGAGGCTGCTCAGACTTTGGTTGGCATCGGTTGGGGTAGCGGTGGGTCTGGTATTGTTTTGATTGGAGGTGGGGTTGCTGTTGTTGTTATTCTCTAGCGAGGGAGAGCCTTGGGCGTATATGTTCTGCTGGTGTTGTCGGTTTGCTAGTTCCTGTAAGTTGATGTCGTTCAAGGATCTTATGCTTGTGTCGCCTTGTTCCATGGATGTCATTTGTGAGTAAGATAAGGGGAGGTGTGATGATGTGGTAATGGGGGGGACGGTGGGTCAAGTGTTTAAGTGGGGGCAGATTGATTCGTATTACAAACAGGGCAGTAGGAAGAAGAATAAAAGCAAATTGTAACTGGAGTGAATTTTTTTTGTTCTCTGCTTCTTTCCGTTGTTCCTTCTGCTTGGTGGGTGGGTGGGTGAGTGAGTGAGTGAGTGAGTGAGTGAGTGAATGGGTTGGGTAGTGCTTGGAGTTGGGTGGTGCACTACAAACAAAAAACAAAAAAATAGAAGTGGAAGTGGAAGTGCAGTGTTAGGTTAAAGCTAAGCTAAATGCTATTGTGTGTGTCGTTGTCTCTGCCGCTGTCTCTGTCTCTGGCGTCCGCTCTCTTTCTTTCTGTGTGTATCTGGTATTGTGTCACTTAAACAAACAAAGTGAAAAATTTTTCAGCTCAACTCTGACGCCAAATATATAAACCTGGCAGACAAGCGGAACTTTATATACCTCTACTGATATCTACTCCGTGATCTTCTACAAACTAGCGGTATTGCCTCCTCTGAAACGATGCCTTCAACTGCCTTATGAATCATCCACGCTCAGCTATTTATATTTCTTTTAATTACCAACATGACGTCAAGTGCATGCTCTGCAAAGTCCCAGACGAAAAAGCAAAAAAAAAGAAACTACCCGCCCCCCACTATCTATGTGTCACGTGAACTCAGGGCACTCACCTACATATTTCAAATCAGTGGAGTATAACTCAACTGCAGGTTATTATTTCAGTTCGGGTTAATTATTCGGCGTGGTACAAATAATAGAACACAAGATTTACGTTGATCTCATCGCCTCATATCCTGTCCCAGGAGTGTGGTTGCTGGGGGAAATTTCATTTCATCCCTCTCGGTGGGATTCACCCGGAATTCCCAAAGTTCTCTCTGGTTCGTTATCAAGGGTTCTTTCTACAATCGATATCTTGGGACTAGACATCGTATGCACTACACAAAAGCGGCATAGTGACGAGACAGACGACCAGATGATCTTTGGTCTAGAAAGACGATGTATTGTTTGCTTTTTTGATTTAGCGGCAGAAGGATCTACACCGTGTAAGAACAACGAGGTGACTAAAGGTGTGTTAAATTTGCCATCTAAAAGAAACAAGCTTTTGGTCACTTCGCCACGGTTCTCTCTATCAACTACACATACTTTCTTTATACTGCATGTAATGTAGAACAGCTTAATTATTTAGGTCCATGTCTCTTTGCCTCCCCTCCGTTGATCAGTTCAAACGTTTGGGAATAGGTTGATTACAAATACATGAAACGTAGTCTGGACCACACCTACCATGTTTAATTACATAAGCCATCCCTCGTGCACATCACCAGAACCTCTTTCTTCATGTCTCACAAAACACGCATCATCCCATCTGTTCCTCATCGCCCGTCTCTTGCCAACCCTCCCAACCATGGATTTTTTAAAAACCATCAGTGCTTAATTTAAGTTATCTTACATCTTGGGTTTTCCCAGAGGTGCATATTTGCGTACATATATACATGCTGTGCATCACGTACACACAAACGTCGCCGTCTTTCATTGGTGTGTGTGTGTGTGTGTGTGTCTACGCTAATGTCACAATACCGGATCTCATCACCGCGATTACCGTTTCGGTTATGATCTCCTGCCCATGACTCCTAACTCTAACGACGGACTGGGCCAGCCAAAGTGGATACCAAGAAAATTTCTTTTCCGTTCTCTGCGTGGTGGTGGTGATGGTGGAGGTCGCCATGGCAGTTCTAGTCGTGAGCAAAAATATAAACTTACCCAAGAACCTCATTGTTCTAGCTCCCTCCACCGTATAACTCTTTCCGAGGATAATTGCCTATTCTAGTGGTTATAACAACTTACAAAACGATCCGCTATGCATATACAAACGTAATTTCTTTCTCTCTTAAACTGAGCCATATCGTATATACGTAAAAAGAAAAACAACCCAACCAACCAACCTTCACATTACTACATAACCCAATACTCATCTGGCAACTCATCACTATCAATAGAATCCGGTCTATCGTAATACTCTCCCTCTCCTGCTTCTTCCTCGTCGTCATCAGCATCGAGGTCAACATCGTCATCCCCATCGCCATCGCCACCCTCTTCAGCTACTGCGGCAGCAGCGGCGGCTTCCTGTCTGGCTCGTTCCACCTCTTCTCTTGCTCGGTCAAGTTCGGCTCGGTAGTTTAGTTCACGCGTGGTTGAGACATACTCCTCTAAATCTGGGTCTCCGTATGGATAATGTCCTTCACCTTCACCATCATCTTCCGAGTCAATGGCTTCTCTTCTTGCTAGTATTCTTTGATATAATTCATCGTCCTCCTCACTTTCTTCTTCGCCACCACCTGGTGCTCTCAGGGGGATATAATTCTTGGTAATGACAACGTTTCTACCATCAATGTCTAGACTCAAATCCTTAGCAAACAATCCCTTGCCCCTTTTGCTATGCGACGTATCTCCCCCTGCTCCTCCATTGTTAGCTGATCCACCTTGTCTACCTTTCAATAACCCAGTTATCTGTCTCAATGCAGTCTCTAACTTCTCTAAGATATCGTGTCCTTTGGCAAACAAGAAGCTTGATGGTGGTGGTGGAGCAGCAGACCTGGAATCATGGGCCGACCTCTTGTGGGAACTTGGCGTGAACAAATTATCAGTGGATTGTTGTCGTTCACTATAGTAAATAATCAAATGCTTGATGGCCTTGGTGAATCCCAACTTGTCCAAATGATTTGCCCTTTCTTGAACAGACAAAACTTGAACCTTGTTGCTGTCATCATCATCTTGCAATTTCTTCTTCTCATCACTCTTACTGCTACCACTGGCTGCCCCATGTTGTGGCTCATCTGCCATCACAACATCTCCCTGGTCGTCTTGTCCAGGAGCATGCTCATCATCTTCTTCGTCATCATCATCAATATACAATCTGTGATTGCTGTTGCTATTGTTGGTGAGATTCTTTGAACTCTCGGTGTTTTGGTAAACATCATACTTGCTGTATTCGTGAACAGTGCATCCAAATGTTGAATACTTCCACGTCAAATTGACAATGATCCAGATTATTGAACAATGGATGTTGTACAAATTGTTGAACAAATTAATTTTGTCATTGCTCTTGCTACTGAGTGTGCCGTTGCCTGGGATGGTAAACGACAACAATCTCAACCAAATTGTCAATATGTCATCGTTGGGGAACCAATACTTCTGGATCTTGTCAATCACCGTATACTTGTGGTCTTCGGTATGATTGATCGATCTAATCAACTTGACATAATCTTCATTCTGTATCAACTTTGTCAATATGTTGTCATTCTTGTAAAAGACCTCCAACTCATCAATATTGGAATTGATTAACTCAGGCAAGAAAATCTTGATGTTGGTAATGTTGGAAATCAAAAACTGTGACCAAGTCTTTGGTAAATTGAACACTCCCTTGGAGTCAGCAAAGTTCAAGAAATCATTCTCGTAACATTCAATCAACAATGAGTTGAAATTAGGTGAGCCAGCAGTGAAATTTCTCAAAATTTCAAAGGCAATAATCTTTTGGTGCAATCTGATTGTTAACAAATCCGACGACGACAAACATTGCTTCACGTCTTGCTTAGTGATACCAAAACTAGCCTTCTCGAAAATCAAGTTCAAGGAAAAGTAATCCAATACCTCCTTCTTGATTTCAGTAGCTTCGTTGTACATGAAGTTCTTGATCACTTGTAATATCTTCAATTGGATGGTGTTTCTTTGGTAAACTTCTTCATCGCTTAGGCTCTGGTTGTCCGATGTAGCATTCTGGTAAATGGTCAACAAACTCGACAAGAATTTGTCGTAGCCAATAATCTTGTATCTAAAAGAACTGAAATCCAAGATAAAGTTAGCCAACAATCCAATGCAAATAGACTTGTTAATCATCAAGTTCTTTTTGCTGCTGGCCCGATCAAGTTCGCAAGGCGAGTTTCCACGGTTGTTCACATTGAAGAAGAACTCAAATATGCGATACAAGTTCTCGTATCCATGAATGATCTTCAAAATATCGATGATGAACCCACCGGGAGATCCACCTGATGCTGATCCTGAACTCAACATCGAAGAGCTTGGGATGCCGTTATTGCCGTTCTCTCCGCTTCTGCCACCAGCTGATGGTCCAGCACGAGTTGCACCAATACCTGTTCTTCCGCCCGCACTGACGCCCCCTTCTCGGCCCGTTGAAATAGAGGTCACAGAACTGTTGATTGGTGAAGAGTCCGTACCTCTCGTTATTGGTTGGAAATGTGGATCGGTTGCCTGGTCTGTGCTGAAACTGGTAAACGCATTACATTCAACAAAGAAAGTTCTCAATGTAGCGACTGACCTTGAAATGGAACGAATGAAATAGAAACAGTTTGTGAAAAGGGCAGAATCGTGCAAAGTACTGATAATTCCCAAATTTCTGCCAAACCATGGCAAGTCGCTTTGCGGAATGACCTTGTTGCTTCCACTGCGCAACCCGTTTCTTCTCCTCTTCGGATTCAACAACCGGTAAACTAACTGCAATTGGTTGACCAAGAAATAGTAATCATCAACTATATCAAAAATGAGCGACGCCAAGTTGATACTGTACTCGGGAGGTGTGTTGACAACTCTGTTTCTGTACTCCTCGCGGTTGCCCGTGTATACACTCAACAACAAAAGCAAATCAGCCACTTCACCTTCATCTTTTTCAATAGTCAACATGACGGTAAAGTCTACCAAGTTCTTACCGTGTTTGCTACTACCTTTCAACACTTTCAATGCCTTGAGGAGTTTGCTGGAACTGTAGCTGGATTGTAACTTTTCAACAATCTTGTAGTCTACGTTAGCATCATGGATTTCGTCGTTGAGTTTCGGGTACTGCACACACAAATCAGATAATATTCTTGCAGGAGACAACAAAAACATAGGTATGTCATACCTCCTCATTGAGTTCATTGGGATCGAGGAAGTTGACTGATTGACAATCTTCGTGGTACCGTTCTTGGTCTTTTTGTTGTTGCGTCCCGTGTAATCGTTATTCAAGTCTAGCATGCAGATTATTCTGGGGAACAACTTTCTGTAACTTTTAAAGATCACTTGCTTGTCAATGTCTTGGGAGGGCTTCAAGTTGTTCAAATAAAATGTAATCAAATTCAATGCGGCCAAGTTGAGCGACTTATTGCCATTGAACTTCACCAACAACAACAACGTCAAATATACCCTGATAGACAACACAATCACTGGAGATGAAGGTGGCTGATTGAAACTTCTCTTTCTTCTCTTCTTCGTCGAGTCATTGATCCCCGCGCACGATGTGTCTGTGGGTGAGGCCATCACTATATCATAATCATGAACCTTCAGGAAACTAAAGATCTGGGCAGTGCAAGTAATCAACTCTTGTAGTAATTGGTCATCGACAGTTTTGTCAAGGATCGTTTTATTCAACTCTACGTTGGGCAAGCGGGAATCTTCAAACGCCATCTGGTGAAATACTTTGTTGCTTGATGTGGCACTAAACAACCCAGTTCCAAAATGGGTAGATATTATGGTATCACACTCAAACGACAATCTGTTCAACAATGCCGTTAATAACGTTATGAGCGAGTCGTTCGTCAATTGTGAATTGGACGCCAACAACAAGGGAACCAATCTCAACAGCTTGATCAAAATCGACGAGTCAATCAAGGACACATTATGATGGTTGCTGTCCGTCACTATAAGTAGGGAAATTATGAATTTCCACAATATACTAGTATCCAAGTGGTGGTCTTTGCTGTTTGTCAACCCCAACAATATATCCAATGCGTACCCAATTAAATTCTTCACTTTGTAAATGTCCAAGCTTTCCAATTCATCACTCATGGCACTGGCGTTAGCATAGTAGCGGGGCACAAACGATTGAATAAAGTAGTTAAGCAATTTAATGATGGGGTTTAACACCAGTTTCATAGAGATCAAGCATTGTGTGATATTCTCGTCCTTCTTGTTGTCAACCTCGATACTGAACAAACATAGGATATTTATGATGACGGCCAACTTTTCCAAATCGCTCAAAATCTGGTTTGTTGCGGCCACAGAAAGGGTGTTGCACTCTGTGAGTTGGTTGATGAGCTGGTTGAAATCAGAGGCGAGTTGTTGGATAAACTGCACGTCGCCCACCAACTTGTACTTCAAATCTTTGTTGCCTATGAGGCTCAACCGCAAGTCGTTGTACGCTTCGTTGAGGGCGCTCATTGGTGCTGCTGCAGTACGGCTGTCTGTCTCGTGTGAAAGTAGATTAAGTGGCATCTTGTGTGTGTGGCAGTGTGGCAGTGTGGCAGTGTGGATGGTGGCAATCTGTGCTGTCTTGTGCTGTAGTGTTGCTACTTTGCCTAGTGTGAGGAGAGGAGGGCGAGGAGGAGGGTAAAGTGGAACTACAAAATCAAAATCAACGAGACAGCCAGACAGCCAGACAGCCAACAGAAAAGTAGTTTGGGGGGATCGATTCTGGCCGAGAAGGCAAAAGGAAAAAAAGGAAAATAATGCTTACAGTACTTTCTACAGTGGGGGGTTGCAATCAACACAATTGCGTCTATGAATGAATAAATAAACCTAAATCTTACTTCTCCAGAACTTCTGTGATTCAGCGGCTGGTTTACCAGCTTTGATGTCTTCACTGACCCTAGTGTCCGCCTCAACACGCTTTGGTATATAGTCCAACACACTGGCCAACTGCTCGTTGTCCTCCAACTTGACCACACCATTCTTGTCAGCAATGATATAGTCGCCCGGGTTGATGGTCAACACTTCCTGGTCCTTGTCGATGCTGGCAACTTTCACCTCCAAGGGCACATTAATCCCAACAACTTTGACCAAAGGACCAGGAGCACTTGTGCCGACACCGTATGACCAAACAGGATACTGCAAGTCGTTGTGTTCGTCTAAATCTCTGATTCTGCCCAATATCACCGACCCATTGGCTTTACGGTACTGTGCTCTGGTCGACATCAACCCCCCGTACAACGCATTGTTGACGGTGACGTAAGGTGCATTCACGGTTTGCAACTCCAAGGGCAATCCAAGCACGACAATCGCATCCTCCGGCACTTGGTCAATGTATGCTTCCTTGACTGCTGGTCTAGGATCGGATTTTGGAGCATACAACACGGTGTAAGCCTTACCAACGGCCGAGCTCTTGTTCAAAACTGGGGAACGGTTTGTCAAGTTGGGAATGAAACCTCCATTGGCAATTCCGTGTTTGTTTAAAGAATCGGAAACATCGCAAGGAGTGTACTTGGATAAGATCGCAATAATATCTTTGGACACCAACGACTTGGAGACTGACATGGCTGTGTGGTTGAGTTCTGTCAAGATGAAGAGGGAAAAGGAAAACTGGGAGAGAGCCCAAAATCGAAATTCGCAATTGTGTGAGGGTTTTATATGCCCACCCCTCATAGTTAAGAAGTCGCTCGCGCGCATTATCATTTTTGTTGTGGAGATGGAAGTATGGAACTCGCCCGGCCAATCATATGAATAAATAACTGCTATTAACGTAATACATAAAAGCATACTATATACAAAGGAGTGTGATGTGTCTCAATCATCCAAACTGATTCTCTTCTTCAACTTGGTAAATTCCTGCTTATCCATGTTTTCATCGCCATCTTGCATTTCGCTGATATCACGGCGGTGCTGCGGCGGAACCTTGGTATGACCCACTTGATCTTCGTCCACGTCTTCCTCAAGAACAACAGTAGTCGCCGGGAGCCTTATGTTGGTGCCCAATTTCTTCAAGAACCCAGGATGCAACTGATAATCTTCAACAACTCTTTCTGTGGTGACCCTGTCGTCTTTCAAGTCTCGCAAAATGGCACTCAAAGTTTGTGGATGGACCATAGTATTCTCTGCCGACTTCTCCAAATCGTGCTGCTCCATGCGGTTCTTGACTTGCTGTTCACCCAAATCGTACAACTTCTTTCTTGATCGCAATTGCTTCAACGCTACCGCGTTCTTGTCCCTAGCTGGGTTCAATTCAACGGTTTTGATCTGACTGCCTAATTTGTTGACTGAGCTAAGAAATGAGTTGTCGTATGTTGAAGTTCCTTGTTCGTGGGGATCGCCGCCATCTTTACCTTCGGGTATCGCGTGGGAGTTTTCGTCAGATTTGAGTTTCTTCTTTAGGAACTTTGGGTCAAAGTCTGTGGTGGAACTTGGTCTGAATGTAGGCGGTGGGGTCTGGTCAGGTTGTTGCTGCTGTTGTTGCTGCTTTCCCAGGGCTTGCTGTTCTTGATGGTGTTCAAACTTTTCCTTTAGCGTCTGTGGTGGTAATTGCTTAACGTTAGGTGTTCTGTTTATACTCGTAGCGGCGGTATCAGAAACAACCTTCGTAAGTTTCCTTCCTCCTTGTTTTGATGCCGCAGAACCCATGGCTTTGGATTTTGGTCTTTCTGGAGTTGGGGTTGATAGTGGATGAGCTTTTGGTTTTTTTTTGCTTGTTGCGTTCTTGCATGTATCTCAATCAACTATGTCAATTAAAGCGAAAATGTCTATAAACATAAAACAAAACCTAACTACTTTCCTTCTTGGACTTTTTCTTTTCCTTTTTATCCTTCTTGTCTTTCTTATCCTTTTTCTCCTTCTTTTCCTTCTTGGGTTTCTTCTCCTTAACTTCCTCTATTTCCTCATCTTGCTTAGATTCAACTTTGGCTTTCTTCAACACTTTGCCAGCACTCACATCATCCTCTTCTTCTTCATCGTCGAATTGGTAATCCTTGGCTCCGTAACCGGTAGGGAAATGTCTCATTCTTAGTTTCTTTATCTTCTGAACGTTTGCTCTAGGCACCACAACCTTATCCAAATCAATGTTTGGAATCTTGACCACTTCATGGATGCTGTAGAAGCGGGATATCTTAGCATCTATCGGCTTGAACCCACTCTTCTTAGAAGCGAAGATCGTATGCTTGTTGTTGCTGTCGTTGTCAATATCGAAATCCTCATCCACTTTATATGACACTTTGTTCACTTTGATAGCTTCGTTGCCCTTGTTTTTCTTAGCCAATGACAAAGTCTTCAAGTCTTTCAAAGGAAACCCTTTAGGTGTTTTAATCAACCAGACTTCTTTACCTTTTAAACTGGATGGGAATTTACCACTGGATGACGAGCTGGAGAACTTGTTGAAGTTTCTTGGTGGGGTGAATTCTTTGATCTCTTCTTCGCCTTCAGAACTGGACAAATCAGAATCATGCACGTATTCAGTCGATTTGTAAGATGGAGCCATGTCTTGTGTATGTGTATGGAGAGATGTGTAGATGATTCCCAATGCATTCTTCATTTTTTTTTTCTTTTTTGGCTTTACAATTGAGAAGAGATTCGAGAAGAGGGAGACAAGGAAAATTATGGGAGCTACCAAGTGCGTGTTCCAATATTGGAAGTTTGACCAACAACAAAGGCAATTACTGACCCGTTCGTTCTTGTCGTAGGTGGAGCTGCTGACTTGAAATAGAAGTGACTATTGAAATATATTCGTTGTAATTTTGTAAAAAAATTTGAGTAAACTAAGGGGCACATTGATCGTCTGTAAAATCGCTAGCAGTTGGGCAAGACCAATAAAAAACTATCAAAGTGATTGACCAAGACAATCTGTTGTGTGTGTCAAATTATGATGCTACTAATAAAGCAATAACATCCTGACACCGCCAAGTCGTGATCATCTTTCCAAAGTGGAAGCGCTTTCTTTTAGTAGTGGGATTTGTTCACGTGGCACTTGAAACGTGCTGCGTAGTCACGAGTATTGTGTGTGCCATGCTCTCCAGATTCGCTGACTATAAAAGTTCGACAAAAGAAAGAATCGAAGAGACCAGATGTATTCCTCTTCTTAGCTTCTTGTTTGTTGTATGATTGAGGTAATTCTCGATATGGTAATGTGGAACCTGTGTATTGGTTAACAATACATGTATCTTTCCTGCCCCCTATACTAGAACCTGACACGGGTTATATTAGGTACTAACATATTTGGATCTTTGCTACCGTTGTAGCAATGTTTCTAATTTCGTTTTCCCAATATCTAGCACTTCCCCGTTAAGGGACCTTTGTATGTTTAATATATGTATTACCTTTCTGTTACAGTTTATCAATTTGTCCTGTAGAAATCGAATGCCTCGGTCACCATAGACGTACACACTGCTTGCCAGCTGAGCCATCACTCTCGAGGTGTGGATTGTTGAATGCAGTGGTTTTGGGTACGTAGAAACGATCGAGTTACACTACCGTCGGTGAGTAGGTGACCCGCCTACAAACAGCCCAACGCCTTGCATTAGTCTTTCAGTTTACACTGGCGTCGTGGGTCTTAATTTTCAATGTACATCCTTTGTTTATTATTAATTACTCTCAAAATGGTCACTCTAAACGCTTGTTTACTCGACCTCATCGTCAACTCCCTTCAGCTTGTCATTTTCATTAGCCTGGGGCTCTTCAACAGTCTTGGATGCTTCCCCACATTTCTTCAATACAACCTCTCCGTACTCACTCAACTTGATCAGCTTCTCGACATTAAGAGTGAACAACGTTTCATCTAATTCACCACCGTAATCTTTTGGTAACTCACTCTTGCTGAAGAACTCCAGCATATCTCCATGATTCAATACCTGGAACTTGTTCAACGTCTCCTGGCCGATCATCCCGATCGTCTTGAAGAAAGTGAAAACCCAACCCATAAGCAATGGGACATTGATAAAGAACTTGGTGCTCAACAACTCAGGGTAGTTGTCTCCAAATATCGCGATAATTTCGTTCGTAGCTTGCTTCATTCCTGGATCAATCCCCCAGAAAGACACATTGTTGTAGTCATGGACCTGGGCGACTTTGTTGTTGTCCCTGGTCGTGAAATCAACAAGCTGTAAGGACTTTTCCATCAACCCAATTCTCCATCTCAAGAACTGGCTGCCTGGCAACTCCACCTTCTTGTTGTTGGCGCCAAATTTTTCAAAGATCTTCTTTGGGTTCTTCAAGTTCCCATAGAGGTTCCAAGTTGTAATGTGTAATTTAGACTTGGGGAAATCAGTGACCACGCCAAGCTCGTTCAACTCCTCGTCGAATTGCTCGTCAAATGCAGCACTTAATGGCTGGAACTCGTTTCTCCAGTTGAACGTTTTGAGAACTCTCTCCTTTGCCAAGTCCAAGTCGTACTTATCGGCAGCTAAGAACTTCAATAGGATCTCGTTACGAATTGGCTCGTTGACTTCTGGTTTGTTGCTGGTGTTAATCCTGTGGCCAAATATTTCGTCATATTGAGGGTTGTCCGCCTTGGAAAGTATTTCGGGGATAGCCTCGATCAAAGCTGCAAGTTTCTCTGCTTGTTCGTCTTCCAAGTCGGTTGACTTGATGGTGGACTTGATATCTTCAACGGCGGTGGTCATTGTGGTTTTTGAGGGCTCCTTGGCTGAATTGAAGAGAAGAAGGTGCTTTTTCGTTTATCGGCTTTCTGGTAATTTTTTCTAGTATGGTATGGATCAAGGGGGTGGTGGGGGTGGACCGACGGCGCAAAAAACTAGGCCGAGAATATCTCGGGAATCCGATTTCTCCAGCGGTTATCAAAACGATCAGTGGGTGCCCAAGACCAGTCAATTTTTTTTGCACCATCACATTGCTATTCCGCAACGAAGATGGTTTGTCAACTTGGTAGATGTCTGTAATGCAAGGCTGGATTACAACTTGGATGCCGACTACAACGCTACTGGTTTTTGTTGCGGAATTCATGCAGATTCTACCACAAACACAGTCTACACCCCGTTTAGGTTCTTTTCTTGCCAGTTTAGTTTGTACGTCTAAACGACAACATCCTCAACTTTCACTCCATTCTTATTCCTTGGTGATGCCGATATCAACTCGTTATCGGTGTAAAGCCGTGTCGCAAATCTACTCAGCACAAGTCCGCGTTCTTACGTAAGCGAACGTTTTGATCTCGTAGTAAAGCAATGTTTGTATTTTCTTTTAGTGCACCCATTTCCACTTTCTTTCTTGACACTACTTACGAACGGGCGCTTACATAATACGCCACGATAATCGCAACAATCCCCGACATGATCGACGCGGTTACCGAAAGTTGATGCTTCAAAGCTCGTACTTCGTATGCGTGAAGTGATATAAAAGGTTGCCAATTTCTTCATTTCTCAGGTTCTGTGTTGTTCCATTGTGTGCTTCCATAATTATCACGAAATGAAACAAGAGATACCATTCAGGAGTGAGCTGCCACCAAGCTATGACGAGATTTCAAATCTGGGATACAACGAAAAGATTCCCCGTGTATTCAATACTTCCGACTTCAGAAGCACCCGCTACTCGAACTTGAGTGAAGATGAAGAAGTCAAGCCCAACCACCAGCAAGCACCAATGTTTATGCCTACAACGGCCGAAGCCATCACCCATTTGAGATTGTTGAAGGCATTTGGCGAGTTGAAAAAGAGGGTGCTCGAAGAGTATGAAAAGTCGTTTGATCCTTTCAAGGCGGACATCAGGTGGAACTTGTATTTAACTGTTGCCGTGAGACGCTTCATCTTGTTCATTTCTGCTTTGAAGTTGCGTGCTTCAAAGCTTAGCCTGGGGACAAGAGACATTGAAACCACTACCGATAACCGAAGTAAGGAGTTTACGAAAATGGCTAATGGATTGGTTCCGCCATTGGATGTGATCATGGTATGGCATGCGTTTATGTTGAACCCCATGACATTCTACGACGTGTTTGTGAGAAATGATATGTATTACTTTGTCAACTACCCTTTTCCATTACACATCATAGAGAAATACATTGATGGCCAAACTTTTCAATTTGTGGTTCCTGATGATTTGAAAAAGAACTATGTGGCGTTCTTGAGTGAGTTCACCCAGGATGATGCCGACCTACAGTACGACATAGATCCAACTTCGTTTCATGAACAGATGGTGACAATCTACTGTCCCTTCAAGGGGAAGCCAATCACCAAACCTGTTCCATTGACAGCACCGAACAACCGAGGATTTGGTGACCTTGGGTTTGTGAAAAGGAGCACCGGTGACTACAGATACCGGTCCCTTCATCACTGGTACGGTGGGCCAGAGACAATAACCCGCGATGTTCTACGTCTCATTATTCTAGACTACGATGTTCGAAAAGACGGTTACCTAGAAGGAATCTTCAAGTATTATTCCAAAGTGACAGCTGCTCCACAATATTCCCGCAGGACTCCAAAAATGATAAACGACCCCATAGCCGAAAGCGTGACTACTGCAGCTCGCCTGTGTTTCTTGTTGAAGTCGCAGATGCTGAAAGTCAGAAACGGGTTCCCCACGCTGCAGAATATCTTGCGCCTTGTTCGTTCGCCAAACGGCAACCGTCGCACCGCAGAGAGCTTGATCTTGGAACGATACTTGCGGTTCAACGTGATAAGTCTCACGGTACCCAACGCGGTTCAGATTGGCGAGGATCTAGTTGAATGTGTTCTCCGGCAGGAAAAGTTTGCGGAGAAAATGAACAGTTTCGATTGGTTGAGGTCACTGGTGTTGGAAGAGGCTCTTGAGGAGTCATTGGTTAGATATGAGCGATACTTTACGCTTTTGACATCCAAGTCTTTGAAACGCTCGTTGGTGCCAACGTTGGATATTGACTTGATGTGGCACACACACCAGCTTATGTTGTATGGGTACATCAGAGATTGCAAATACTCACCGTGTCAGACAGTGATTGACCATAACGACGATGTTGGCAAATCATGTTTGGATAACGGATTCGCCCACACTGCAAGATTATACAAGGAGAAGTACAAAGAGGATTACTCCATTTGCTTGTGCGATTACTGTGTGTCTATGAAGACATCCACGAGTTTCAAGCTATTCAACCACTTCAAATTGCCAAAGAGCAGCAAGCCAGAGGAGGTTACACCCCGCAGCTCATTATTTGAGAGTGATGGTAAAGGAATGACACACACCAGTGAACATGGCATTAGTGATGCTTTGGTTTCCTGTATGGCTACTGCAGGTGATTGCTGTACTGTTGTACGCCTCTCAGGTGACAGTGGTCCCTATATTGGCTCATCATTCATTGGTGCTGATTGGCCCAGTGCCCCTGAAAACAAATCGGGTGTTAAATAAACTAGATACACAAACAGAATGCACAACTATGAAATCAACCATGAAGAGCGGCTATGTTGGGATATTGCTCCACATGTAGACAGACACAATGGCTATACGATGACATGCCTACTTAGGAGGCACTTGATCCACCTTTCCGAAGTTGATCATTATTTGTTGATACCAGAAGTTCGTAAGATAAAATATGGTACAAAACGCCCCACGCGATTCACAGGATGTCCAAATGCATTGATAAAACAGATAGACTCTTGCCAACTTCTCGTAAGTGCCGGCCGCCGTTTCATTATCACAGGTGGAGAATGTCAAGTGTTCTTCTCCATTTCGTCAACTATTTATAACGATGGTTAATTCCGCCCTCCGGTAGGATGACACCACTTTTGAAACAACCATAACACGGCACAACCACCCAACTACAAAGACGAAGTTCCTTCCGCTTATGAACACGCTACTGAAGAGGAGATCGAGTGGCGTGCTTTCCGAAGCCAGCTTTACGCAAACTTGGCGAGGTACCAAGAGGTAAAGGTTAATCACACACGAGAGCCCCAGTTCATGCCTACGATCGACGAGGCAACCACCCACTTGAAGTTGTTGAAGTCGTTTGGAAAGTTGAAGGAATCAGTGCTTGACAACTATTAAGAAAAGAAAGATCCACTCAAGATCGAAAGAAGATGGAAGGTGTTTGTAACTCTTGCGGTGAGACGCTTCATCTTGTTCATATCGGCGTTAAAAGCCGAAAGATTCACCTATAGCTCCAGCCCTTTATATGAGTACAAGGGTGAAGGAGTCACTTACAGAGGCCCACATGGGTCCCGAGCAGGAATGATTCAATGTGCCGGTGAACCTAACGGATGCCGTCATATACTTCCGTCTCGTGATGGTAATACATACGTTTCTGGTATTTATGCTGGTGCCGAATGTGCTGATAGGGGCCATTGCTTTACCTCAAACCGTGGTTCTGGCCTGTGTGGTGGCAGGTCTTCGGTTTGCGGTGATGGCTGTGGTGGTTAGGACTAGAATTGGAAACTTTGTCATAAATAAAACTGTTCAATTAATACACGAATACTATGTCTTTACTGTAAGTCATTGGCAAGCTTAATCAAGTCTCCGCCTTCCACGATTGTCACCTTCTCTTTCAATTCGCCTTTGATTCCCTTTGCAGCAAAGTCAACAGCCACCTTACCAACATCGCTAGCATCAATTGAGTGCATCCAACGTTGCAAGAAAGTGTGTTTGGCCCATCCACCAATGGTAGCAGCAAAGTCGTTGCCAAACCCGTGAGCACCTTCACGCTGACCTAGTAAAATTCCCGGTCTCAAAATAACAGTGTGGTCGAAACCCAAGGCAATGACATCGTCCTCCAATTCTCCCTTGGTCTTCATGTACAAGAAGTTCGAGTTGGCATTGGCACCTATCGAACTAACCAAAACGTACACCTTGGTGCCGTTCTCTTTGGCGGCTTTGGCATTGGAAAAGTTGACACCGTGGTCAATGGTCTTGAACTTCTCTGCAGAACCAGCCTTGGCACGCGTGGTTCCGAATGCAGAAATAAATGCATCAGTGGGTTTGTTCGACTTGATGATCTCTGGCCATTTATCGGTGTTGGAGTCCTCCAATGCTGTGACCTTCTTGGAAGACTCAGCGAAGCCCGGGGTCCTTCTGGTGATGGTGAGGATGGAGCTGATTACTGGGGAAGATTCAGCGTACTTGACGATCTGAGCGCCAACTAAACCTGTGGAACCTAATATGAATGTACTCATTATGTGGTATGTAGTGTGTTGTGTTTAGCAATGATAGGACTTCATTAGATGTGATTTCGAGGGGAAGAGTTCGTGCTTTTATATTCCTGGAGCAAGGAAACAACAAGTGCGGATAAGATTGGATCGTGCGAGAACTAGCCGCCATCCACCCACCCATCCACCGCATGCAAGTCCACAGAAAAAGCAACGCCAAGTAGGAACAAGTGAACAGGCTGACTAACACTTGCTTAAGGATGACGGATATGAGGTACGGAGTTTTGCACTTGCCCCCCACGCCCTCCATCTCATTGACTTCTCCCAATCCATTCTTTACAAAATAACCGTGGCTCGCTCGCCCAGCATTTGGGTACTTCTGGTGTCGGATCTAGAATTTCTACCTGCCATTGTTTTTACGAGCACTAAGAGTGGTCCTATTGGATTTATTCTTGTCGTGCAGTTGGGCACTGATGGCTGCAAGTTTTGCAGTCAGATTTATCAACCCGACCGAGTGGGGCTGTACTGAGCCCTTGCCTACCACACCCACTGACAGGAGAAACTTTATCTGTAAGTCCGATTCCGGCCGAAAGAAAAATCCATACCCCCTGTAAAGCTCATTCAACCCTCTAGCCTCCACTCACAGACTAAGTCCCGTATCAACGTCCTCAGGTGTAGGAGTCCAAGAATGGCACCATCAAGTCGTATGGCAAGCAACCATCATGACACCTCTTTTCCTCTGGCCGAATCAACACTCATAACCTACCCTGTTTAGTAAGCCGGCGCATGGCAATTAAACCTCAGGACTTTTCTTTTTTTTAGTTCCGATTTCACTATCAGTCGATCTGGAGAAATTCTCCCGGTATAAAAATAGAGCAAAATTCCAAGTTTCATTCGGGATCAAAATTTTACTTAGCAATCAACCATGAGTGTCCTACCAAGATATCAAGATGAAGCACCACCAGTCTATGTCGAAAATGCACCTGACAACTCCCACGTCAAGGACTACAGGAGTTATCAGTACTCAACTTTAGCAGCTGACCAGGGGGTCCAGTTCAATCTGACACGACCAACCGAGTTCATGCCGAACACTACCGAGGCAACCACGCATCTCAAGTTGTTGAAAGCGTTCGGGGAATTGAAGAAGAAGGTGATTGGGGGAGAACCTATTTCCGAGGAAGAAAGGGATAAGAGATGGAAGGGTTTCGTCACCCTAGCTGTAAGGCGATTCGTTATCTTCATTTCTGCATTAAGGTTACGTGCATCAAACTTTGTTAAAGAGGAAAGAACCTTAGAATCGTCGACTGATAGCAGAAGCCAACCGTTCAATACAATTGTCAATCAATTGACTCCGCCCTTGGATGTGATCATGGTCTGGCATTCGTTTATTTTGAACCCCACTACTTTCTACGATGTGTTTGTCAGAAACGACATGTACTACTTTGTGAACTACCCCTTCCCGTTGCACATTATAGATCCCCTTGTCGATAACACTACCTACGAGTTTAGGGTAACAGACGAATCCAAAAAGCACTATTTGTCGTTCATTGGCGAGTTTATTAGGAATGCCAACGATTTACAATATGATCCGAATTTGGTGTCTTTTATGGAGCAGAAAGTAACACTATACAATCCACATACAGGATATGCAATCTCCGGGGAAATACCATTGACCACGCTGGACGGGATGGGATTTGTCGATGAAGGACTTTTCGCCAAAAACTTGGGCTTCAGGTACAAACATCTCAGCCATGATGGTGGGGGTCCGGAGTTTCTAACCCACGACGGACTACACAAAATCCTTCTAGACTATGACGTTGACCCACTGAGAATTCTAGAAGGCACCATCAAGTTTTATTCACGAATCATGGGGAAACCAATGTACATCAACAGAAAGCCAGAGCAAATGAGCAATGAGATTTCCCGCGATGTGATCACGGTGTCTAAAGCCGCTCACGAATCGATGTCGCGGAGGATCAACCCAACTGCTCCGCAACTTCATGAGATCCTCAGAGGCGTAAGCTCCAAAAGCGGTCGCCGTCGTGCTGCCGAGAAATTGATCCTAGGAGGGTATCTGCGATTCAATGCGATCAGCTTGACTGTGCCAAATGCCGTGCTGATCGGGGAGGATTTGGTTGATTGTGTTGTTAGACAAGGAAGCTTTGTCGACAAGATGAACAATCTAAATTGGTTGAACTCTCCTTTGAAAGACGAAGGGTTGGCTGAATCGCTTATTAGGTATGAACGCTTCTTTGAGCTTCTCACTGACAAGACCTTGAATAGGATGTTGGTGCCCACATTGGACATAGACTTGTTTTGGCACACGCACCAGTTGATGTTGTATGGGTACATTCGAGATTGCAAGTACAGCCCGGGCCAACGACTTATCGACCACAATGACAAAATTGGAGAAAAACCACTAAACGATGGGTTTTCATACACGTCCAAGCTTTACAAAGTCAAGTTCAAAGAAGACTACTCCATTTGCTTTTGTGCCTACTGCGTTGCCAAAAGAGCTAGCAAAACCAGCAAATTAGCCAAGGTGTTCAAGTCGCTGAAAAAGGTCAAAGACGAGCTGATTGCCATGCAAGCGAGTCCTTTGTTCTTGAAGGATGGTGAGAGTATGACCCATGTCAGTGATCATTGTTCCGTAGCCCAATTTGCTTTCTGTTCTGGAGGTCCTGGCGGCTGTGCAAGCGTGGCTAGATGCTCACAGCTTGGGGGAGTGTTTTTGGGAGGTACATTCATTGGCGCTGCATACGTTGGAGGATGTGGTGCTGGAGGCAACTGTGGAGGAGGAGCTGGTTGTGGAGGGACTGCTTGTATTGGTGCTGGTGCATGTGGAGGCAGTGGCGGTGTTTGTGGTGGTGGTAGCATGGCAGGCATGGGCGGTTGCGGAGGCGGTGGCGGTGGAGGAGGATTCTAGACCCACACCGCTGGATATGGTATAGTTTATTTAGAGCTCAAATAGATTGTTTAATCAACATGCTGATATGATTTATGGAACGGCTGGCGTTAAGGTGCCTGAGGCTGGATTGCGCATTCCCCACAAGTCACGTTTTTTTTCTCTTTGTACAATTCTCGTAATTAACTCTGTTTCAAGTTCATGTCGAACGAGTTTGTTGTTGACTTGCTCTGTGCTGTCACCAGAATGTTTATGAAAAGGGGGATACGGGACCTACCAACGCGTCAATTGTGCCTCCTACTCACCACAACCAATCATGGATAAATCAGGACTGAATAAAGAACTCACAAAGGAAAGAACACCACCATTTATAGATGGATCAACACTCAATGAAGAGGAGCTCATGCTGGCCATGGAGGAACTATATTTCAAACAACAACCACTAGAGACAGACTTCAAGAAAGAGGAGCTCCCACCTGGTTACCAGAACAGCACCCAGATGAGGTCCGATTTCCCAAACTTTCGGAGTTATCGATATTCCATGTTTGAGAAAGATGAACCGATCTTACTTGATCATTTACAGCCACCTGAGTTCATGCCTAGTTTGACTGAAGCGACTGCCCGCTTGTGAATGTTGAAAGCTTTCGGCGTGTTGAAGAAGAAAGCGCTTAAGAATTTCCTATAGAGCAAAACTGAAGCAAACTCCAATTGGCTATGGCGAGTGTTTGTGACTGTTGCAGTAAGACGATTCATTGTGTTTATCTCCGCGTTGAGGCACCACGCATCCAAGTTGCCCACTACGTAAAGGAAGCTTGAGACGACTACCGACGCTCCGAGTCGTTCACGGCCATGGCTAATCAGTTAGTATCCCCGTTGGATGTGATCATGGTGTGGCACGCGTTCATGTTGAATCCATTGACGTACTACGATGTATTTACCAGAAAGTACATATATTATTTTGTCAATTATCTGTTTCCGTTACACATAATTGTTCTCCATATTGATAGCGAAACATTCGAGTTTAAAGTTCCGGACGAGTCCAAAAAGAAGTACTTGGCATTCTTGGGGGAGTTTACTACTGTTGCCCTGGATTTACGATATGTCCCTGATTTGTCTAGGTTTTATGAACAAAAGGTCACTTTCTATAGTCCATTCACAAACAAACCACTCACGGACCCAGTTACATTGACGACAAATAAAGCCTTTGGGTACTGTAACATGACCTTTTCAGCCAGGACCAAGGGCCACTAATACCAGTCGCTCTGCGGCCAAGACAGCCACTGGAACACTATAACTTTTGATGAGTTCCGCAAGATTATCCTCGACTTTGACACACGAACACCGAGACTCTTGGAAGGAACGTTGAAGTACTACTCAGCAATGTTGGGTCCACCCGGGTTTAGTTCCAGGAATCCTGAGCTCATAAGCCACCAAATTTCCAGGAGTGTGGTTAATTCATCTTTGAGAGCCCACATGTCTGCCACAAATAACCCTTTTGTGCAGCCATTCCAAGAAATGTTGGTCGGTGTTGCTGCAGGTAACCTCAACCGACTCAGGGCCGAGAACCTATTGCTTCGACCATATTTGCGATTCAACACGGTTAGTCTCACGATACTTAAAGGTGTCAACATACGAGAGGACTTGGTTGATTACGTCACTCGACAGGGGAGGTTTGTCGACAAGAGGAACAATCTCGATTGGGTTGGTTCACCCATGGCGAAGGAGATCCTACATGAGGCATTGACTAGGTACCAGAGATTCTTCACACTTTTAATTGACGACTTGGTGACGCAGACGGTCGTTCCAACTTTGGACATTGACTTGATGCGGCATACCCATCAGTTAATGCTATATGGGTATTTCAGAGACTGCAAGTATAGTCCACGCCAGGCGGTGGTTGATCATAATGACAAGGTAGAGAAGATCCCCTTGGATAATGGATTCGAGTGTACCTCCCAGTTGCACAAAGAACGATACCAGGAGGAGTACTGCATTTGCTTCTGCGATGACTGCGTACGCCGACACAAGAGTAAGATGTCCACATTGACCAAACTTTTCAAGTCATTCAAGAAATTAGAACCAATGCAAGCCCTGGCCAAATCAAGTCCGTTGTTCAAGGAAGATGGAAAGGAAGGAGCAACGCACTCCAGCGATGCTTGTTCAGTTGCAGAGTTAGTTTTGTGTGCTGGTCAATCAGGCGGGTGTTGTCAGGTATCTGATGATGTTCCCAAGAACGGAATCCCCGTTGGGGCATTTTCATCGGCGGCTTCTTCCGGGTGGCGAGCTGTGTCCGTGGACTTGGAGATAGTGACATACTGACTTACTGACTTACTGTATTAGTCAAAGTATTTCCTCGTGCACTGGGGCATGTACAGTGCATGGCAGCTATACACACCGTCGTTGTGGTGGCCATGGTAGAGGTGGATGGGGTGGAGCATGTGGCGGAGGTGGTGGTGGATGTCGAGGTGGAGGCTGGTAAATGTCTTCGTTTCAAGCATTAGAGTCGGTGTATAGGTGTATAATCAATCCCAGAGATTTACTAATTGCATATTGCTTATCAGGGTTGAGGCGACGCGTTGGGTTTTGCGTTTTTTTTGCTGTCACTGTCTAGGGGGGACGTATGGCGATTGGATAGCTTCCATCTCCTATTCTATAAGTCCGTCCGTAAATGAGTGGGAACCTATTGCTGTTCATAACCAACCAACCCCCTCCCCCCTACCAACGCGTCTCTCTCATTGTTTGGTTGACGAGCAGTGAACTCGTCTCAATCCGAACAAACTTTGGGTTTCATTGTTCACGTGGAAGAACAAGAAAAAAACAGAGAAAGTGTCAAGGAGCTTTTCCATTTTTCAGCCAGGAACCAAATAGACTACATATGGACCCTTTGAAAACAGATGCAATAATGCAGACCCGATCATGGCCAGAGTAGTCAACCTCACTCGCTAGACCACATAGGAGCGGCCCATTAGTCAATTCCCAGACAACATATCTAGAACCGAGCCTAATAACTTTAACATGCCGTGCGTCAGTCTATGCATATGCATCGACCTGGAATGTTGAACAAAATCCTTTCAATGGTACAGTAGAATAAGACATGGCAATTAATTAAAGAAAAATTTAAGTCTAACGGCATCACCGTACCCGTTACTAATTTCGTTTATTCCACATTTTTGTCCACCTTTCAAAAATTTTCTGACAAATCGTCTAAAACTTGGATGCTTTCTGCTCCTGGATTCATCACCCACAAGCCCATCATGTCGAAACACGAGGAGGAAGATTTCTACTTTAGCGAAACTGCACCTACCAATCAACAGGTAGTGCCACTTGCCAAGCTTGATTTTGTGTCTGTCTTGCATTTTTCAAGACTAGAGAATTTCCAGAGCTATCGATACAGCGTTGATCCAGAAGACCCTGACGTTGATTTTTCCAAGGTCACTGCTGCTCAATCCCTCCCTACTGTCCCGGAAGCAATCGTTCACCTCAAGCTCTTGAGAGCGTTTGAGGTGTTGAAGAAGAAAGTTGTGGGGGATACTTCCGTGCCCAGCGAATACTGCGTCAAGCAATGGCAGACCTATGTGACTAGCGCTGCTAGAAGATTCATCTTGTTCTTGACAGCATTGAAGACAATCGACGTGGGTGAGTTTGGAAACGAAGAGAAGGAGGTGTTTGACCATGGCAACAAGAAACACACCAAGTTCATGTCCACGATGAACGATCTCATGCCACCCTTGGACGTCATAATGGTGTGGCACGCTTTCTTGTTGAACCCCAAATCGTTCTACGATGTAGCTATCAAGAACAAGATCTTCCACATTGCCAACTTCCCATTGCCACTACACAAGTTGGACCAGTTTATCGACGACAAGACGTTCGAGTTCAATGCCCCGGAAGATTACCAGAGAAACTACAGAGACGTATTGGAGAGAGTCACCAATGATCCGGCAGACTTACTGTATGACAACACCAAAGCTCCGATGTATGAGCGTTTGGTCCGTTTGTACTGTCCCATGTGCAAGGAGGCAATGACTGAGCCACTACCAATTGCCAACGACTCCAACACTGGGTTTGCCGATAAGGATTTCGAAGCTATCAACTTGGGTCATGGCAGCACGAAGTGTTATCACGGAACACCAGAGAAATGGACCCACGATGAGCTACGCAAACTACAGTTGAAGCATGATGTTACAGATTTTACTCCCTTGCAGGGAACATTCAAGTATTTTACGCACGTGATATGCAACCCCCGATTCAAGAATAGGAGAGGGTTGTTGATTAGCTTTGATGTTGCTCGTGCAGTCGAGGACAGGTGGGATGACAGCAAAGACCTTGGTGATCTTTTGAAATCCATCAGAGCTAAGCACCTCCGACAGTTGACACGACAGAGGGTATTGTTGCGAAACTACTTGCAGTTCAATTTGATCAGCATGACAATACAAGGTGGAGTTGAAATTGGAGAGGACTTGGTTGGTTGTGTGCTTCGTCAGGAACGGTTTGTGGAGAAGATGAACAAGATTGACTGGTTGCGCTCCCCCTTGATATACAACAGCTTGGCCGAGTCTGCAGTGAGGTACAACCGGTTCTTTGAGATGATCACGGACGCCACCATCAAGCTGATCTTGGTTCCCACGTTGGACATTGACCTCATGTGGCACACGCACCAGCTTTCCATGTATGGCTACTTCCGTGACTGTCGGTCTTCGTCCATCCACACCGTGATTGACCACGACGACAAGATTGACGAAGGACGGTTGGACGATGGGTTTGGCAACACCTCTAAGATATACAAAGAGAGATACAAGGACAACTACTCCATTTGTTTCTGCTTGTACTGCACGTCCAAGAGAACAGACAGTTTGACCAAGATCACCAAGCTTTTCAAGACAAGGAAGAAGAACAAACAAGAAGAGGACACGCTCCGGTCGCATCCGTTATACGAGGGCCAGTTGTCCCACGTCAGCGCCCACAACTCCATCATGCTCCCCACAGACACAGCCAAGACCCGCCGCGAGAAGAAATCAGTGGGCTGGTCCGACAACACCTACATGATGTACTCCTACCCATTCATATTCGTGGTGCCACCGGTGGCGCCCATCACAAACACCACCTTCTATGGCAACGGGCTCTGCAGCTCCGTCAACACCCTGTGTGCTAGTGTCGCTGGTACGTGCTGCAATATGGGAACCTGCTCGTCGAACGGTGGTGCTGCGTGTGTTGGCACGAACTTGACTATAGGCTCGTGTGGCGGTGCTACTGTTGGTGGTACAGTCTTCGAAATTGGTGGTGTCTGTGGCGCCAACAACAACAATACCTCGGCGAACTGTGCTGGTGCCGCTGGATGTGGTAGTGGCGGGTGTTCAAATAGTAACAATTTTTAGTTTAGTTAGAGGAACGTAGATCTTACATAATATCACGTGTTTAGAAATGCTGCCAATTTTTCTTCGGTTCTCACACAACTTCGGAAGATCGGAATGGCCATCCCCACTTGCCAAAAAACTTTCGTCTCTTGGTAACAAGGGAAAGAACGTGGTGGGTCTGAGGGTGTGTGTATGTGTGTATTCTTGTTTGTTTTTTTGTTTTCACCAAAAGTACGAAATTTCCTTAGTTAGCTAAGAATTCACCATCGCAGAACTTCCTTTTAGTATTGCAAGTGGAGCCCGACCTGGAGACACCTTCCAGGATTTTTGAGTGCACACATTGCAGCCTTGTGGCCCGCTTCTGTCTTGGTGGCGCCGTAGCCCACGCCCAAACAGATTTCGCCAACTTGGACTTTTGCGCAGAAAATTCGGAGATTTTCATTTCGCGGATGCGGCATATCCATGATCGGATAATTGGCTGGCAAGAGCTTGGCTTTGCTGATGATGGTGTTAAGAGTGCTTTTGGAGGAGTTATCGACGGGAGCGTCCAAGGGGAGAGTGAGGACTCCTGGTTCTAGAACGGCTTGCTCAAGTCCGGGAACGTTAGCCACTGGAACTGGGCGAGGTGGTGAAGGAGGGGGTGGAGGAATATCAACGGGAGCATCATTAATAGGAACGGGCGTGAGGTAGATGGAGCGGACTGGTGGTTGCAAAATTTGTGGGAGGTTTGAAATGACTGTTACAGACTGGAGAACTGTTTCTTTGTTTCGCGAATTTTCCTCACCATTAGCAGCCAATAATTGCAATATTCTGTGCACACCATCACCAGACCTGTGAAAGACGCTGTTGGCTGCCCCGCACTTGGCGTCATTGAAACTCTTGAATGACACCCCGGTTGCCAATTCAATACCATCGACCAAAATTTGAGCAACATGGGGGTCTTTCTTGATCTCGCGTACCCCGTATACAAAATTCTTGTGCGGCGCGTACTTCAAATTGGTTCTGCTCTTGAACACCAAATCCAACTCCAACAATCCAACTGTTGCTAAAGGATCGAATTTCTCCAAGTAATCGTTAATCACAGGGCCGTACAATTGCTTGACAAACTTCTTGAGCAGGTCAATGCTGTAGCTTTCTTGTCCCAACCCACCAATGTAGGCCAAAAATAAGTTCCCAAGGATGTCAAGCCTTTCCTCAAAATTAGCATCAGCGCTCAAATAATACTTGGCACAATCAACCAAATTGTACCCGGAAGCAAACTTGGTCAAGATTGTATTCGACAACAACCTGTGTGAGATCGCTTCGACTTCTAAATCAGGCAACCCGAAACCGGACTCTTTCAAAATCTCTACCAAAAAAAAAAACTTCATGAGGCCACGGCCCTTGACAGGTAAAAGCCCGTTGTGGCTTCTGGTGCCATCAAATCTTCAACACGCCGGTAGCTCTTGTCTGTGCAGATAGGGATAATCAAAGCCTTGGACTGGATTTTGGGTAGTATTGGTGGGTATGAATAAGCGTCCTGTTTCAGGAAATTGGATTTCTTGCGGCGGAATGCTAGGCCAACTGCGCTATTGACTTCTGTTTCGTCGATTTCTGGATTGTATGACATCAAGAAATCGGCAGCGTCATAGTCGTTGGATGCTTTGAGTGTGAGTTGAGACAACATCTCCAACAACGGCAACTTGCCTCCGTCGCAGAGTTCTCTTAACCGTACGACAATGACGCTGTATGGACTGTTGGTTATTTCTCTTATTCTTGCCCGGTCTTTGTTCTTCTTGTCATTGCCTGCAAGTAACAATTGGTCCCATTCTTTTGCTGTGGGTGTCCTGCTGAAGATGCTCTAGAGCATCCCCAGTATTTGTTTCAAATTGCCCAGTACTCTATTTAGATCGCTTAGTATCAAGTTGATATCCTTGTCACTCGTAGTCATTTTGGAAGTCTGAAGAACCAGAAGAAAAGGAAAGGGGAAGACCAACAAAGATCTGGCTGAGATTTCAAGTGGGAAACCCTCCTTTTTTATAGTGATTGTGAATTAATGACACATGGCAAAAGGGGATGAAGCGTGTGTGTTAAGTATTACCAGGTTACCTCCCGAAAGGTGGAGAGGGACATACCCTTATTACCACCAAGCAGATAAGTTGGGCAACCTTTGTCCAACCACAGGACGAGCTTCCTATCAGCGCGTCAAGAGCGCGTGGTCGTGTCGGATAGTGCAGAGGCTAGTCCACGCTGAGAGAAATCACAAGAAGGGCTTTTTTAGAAGAAACCAAAGAGTGGTTGTTCCAGGATTTAAGTTTTACGAGCCCTATGGCGTCATTGTATTGCAAAAGCAGACCGGCAATACACACTCCCAATGTGTGTCATGTCCAAGATTAGTTTTGTGCACATCCACACATACTCTCCCTCGAGGTTTATATTTTCCACAACCCATTTTTCTTTCTTTCTCCGCCCTGAATCCACATTATCAACCACAGATCAACCAAGCACAATGGCCGACGTCTCTCCGTCCAACACCA
>JAJMBE010000082.1:0-56444 GCA_030565125.1 Candida pseudoviswanathii | reverse complement strand
ACCACCTTCCCACCTACTAAAGTCACATCTGAATCCGTGTTCACTTCAACTTGGGCTACAACTCGTGGAGACGGTTCTGTGGTTACTGAATCTGGTATTGTTAGCAAATCTGGATCGTCCTACGCCACCTTGTCCACCTTCGAACCTGGTACCGCTCCTGGTAAAACAACGTTGACTTCCACCTGGACTACAACTCGTGCAGACGGTTCGGTTGCCACTGAGTCTCGTGTTATCACTCAGGGTCAAGGAACTGCTGCAGGTACTGGATCAACAACCGTTGCACCGGTGTCCACGCAAGGATCAACTGCTACTAGCTCACCAACGATCTCAGTTGCTGAGAACTCCGCTGGTGTTGTCAAAGCATCCTTACTCAGTTTGCTTATCTCAGTATTTGTCATGGCCATCTAAGACATACACTCCTTGTTTCAAATATCCTTTTGGGCCTTATTTTATTCTTTCTTGCATGGTGTGATCACATTTTCCACCGTTTTCCTTTTCAACTTTCGTATAAGTTCGTGTCAGAGTGATACCTACTTGTCTACATTTAGGTTAACTTTCTTATTTTCGGTTATTGATATGATTATTCAATTTTTTTTCTTTTCGGTAAGTAGATTACGTATAGTCTATGTATTAGTTATTATTATTCGTTCTCCATTTCTTAAAAACTTGCGCTGTCACGTGGTCTCTTGTTTGCGTTCTTATCGCAAGGCGCAATTCAATGCCCAGCAGAATATGGCGCCAAATTTTGGAACGGCACAAAATCTCTCTATGAACCACACTCTTATCAATTTGGAAAGAGGCTTATGTGCCTCAACCCCTAAAATATTCAATATAAAAAGGACAACAAAGTGCTTTCAGATTTTCATTTTCTTTGAAAGGATTCTTAGTTTGGAGACTCAACATACAAAGATTATACTCAAGTAACATGGCTGCTAACTATCAACAACTCTCATTCTGGGAAAAAGACTGGGTTCTTTTGAGTTTATTCAACGGTTCCATTGAGGTTGGTATTACCAACAGTGACAGCAAACAGAGGAAGGAAAGATGGGCCAGGTACGAGAATAGAAAGGAGGTTGTCATTTTAAGCTTGTTCAATGGTCTGATTGAATGGGGCATTTTCCCCTTCACGAAGAACAAGGAGCCGGTTGAAACCACGGTCAAGGACGGCATTGTCGCTTGATTCTCCTTTACTTTAGAGAAACTATGTAACTGGTTTTATACTTCACTTTGAATGAACATATTATGTATTTTTAACATGTTCTTGCTTTTGTGCAAGGCGTTTGCGCAATCCTCTGCCACAAATACGCAAAATATTCGAGGTTTCTTGGCACTTCCTGGGGTCAAAGCATATCTTTCCTCCCTTGAAGATTGAGAAGATCGGGTTGTTGCCATCAAGGAAGCCTGCATGGAATTCAAGATGTATCTTGCCAAGACCACTGATGGCACACGGGAAGAACAAGACATAACAAAAACGACGATTTCGAAAATTCAAAGACCTCTAACAAACTCTTCAGTTCAAAGTCTACGTTTTTGCTATTTATCCTAGCTTCTTTTCCATTAGCTAATTAGTCATGGCTAATCTTCCAAATCCAACATTCAGACTCGTAGAGACGTTGATCCCCACCACGCAAATAATCATGCCTTATTCTGTTGGCGATAAAGCACCTCCAAGACCAGATGTTCCTTTGCGGCACCTCAAATACATCACATTCACTTTACCGGTGCTTTCAAGATACAAGTACAGCTCTTACGATCATCATGGCTTGTTCACGGAAGAAATGATAAAATCGTACAAGGTCATGGAAGATACTGCGGTTGATTTAGTGACAAAGATTGCGCTAATAACCCGGCACACGTGGAAGTACGGCGACAACAGCTCACACTACGCTCACCAGTTCATGTTCTTGTTTAACTCCTTGTTTATTAACTTGCCTTTGACAGGAAGACAAAGTGTCGAAGACGAAACCAGGGATTTTTTGTTGGAAACCTTCGATGACTTGTACTTCCACAAGAAGATACAGGCTATTGTCCATGACGTCTTCTTAGGGCTAGACAACATCTACCTCAAATACTACATCGCGGATTTCTTAGAAGTGAAGTATGGATATAAGATCTCTGTGAATTTCTTTGTCGTTGGTGTTTGCAGTTTGGGTTTGCAATTGTATCGAAGCAAAATAGAGCAAATGAGGAAAGTGGTGCCAGTGGTGCCAGTGGAGGTAATTAGTCATCAACCACAGTCACCGGCCTTCAATTGGTTGAGAATTAAGTTTTGATAAGGATGATTCCGTTGGAGAGATGGGCTGTGCTGGATAACGTGGATTGAAGGAACCCCATAAATGGACGAGGTGACGTCAGCCATCAGGGCGCAGGGCGCATCCGCGCGCCGTACCTGGGATCGTGGGGAGAATCGTGGCCAAAGCAAAAAAAAGGTTAAAACATTGAGTGGCATTTGCGCTCCCTATTGTGCTATGTTATTCTTCGAGCCATTTATTGGAAAGTTAAACACTAGGAGAATCCTGAGTCACACAGGGAGGAAATAACGCTGTTGGTCCCAGTTGCCATTTTAAAGAAACAATAGGCAGAAGGAGGGACAAGAGGAAAATAAATCCCTCAAGGGAATCTCTGGGTTTTGTAGCTCAAAGTTGCAAATGACGAAAAGAAAACTTGCCACAAAGCCCTGTTCTACATTTTCTCGTATGTCAAAAGACACGAATATACAATGTAGAACAAACCATTTGATGGTGAGTAGTTGAAGATAAGGATGGACATTACAAGATAATCTAGCTGGCTCATTTGTGAGCCACCAAGACCCTTTCTCTGAAGCTAAGCTGCACTCATGAAGTAGAAAAGACTAGAGGGGCTATGAGGGAATTCGTAGACAGCTCTGGCATGGAAGTTGCACAAATAAGGTATCCAAGAAGAATCATTATTACACAGAATCAGTACTCAGCGCTTCATGTCAGGCGTTAGAATTGGTTAACCCATAAGAGGTTTCAAAAATTTGGCAAAAAATCCCCCACCAGAGCGGAGCTCGATCCAGCGCCTTACCACAACTTTGTCTACCCATTCGTTGATGTCATCATCCAGTTCAACCACATCAGAGGAACAAAATCAACAAAGGAATATTATAGTATGAGAAAATTTTTCCTTATACCTCTTTCATCTTAAAATCCCTCATACTTAAAACACAGAGAAAATTTTCTCATTCTCTCTGATTTACGTAAAGGGGCTTTTTCTTATTTGGTCGTGTGTCTTGGCCACACGCGTTAACTATGAGCGATTTTTCTTTTCACAGCCAAACCATATACACATAAGGTAGGCATAGGTATTCGACTATATAAATCCTATACAACTTTCCTTTCACCAAAATTCCTTCCTCTCTGCTTTTTTTAATCACCTCAATCTCCTCCCCACCGCTGCTCCACTGTATATGCAACCAAGTCTTTCTCCGTCAAAGAAATCGTTTGACAATGTTAACGCTAATCGTGACTCAGTAGATGATCAAACGCATCAGCATTACTACATTGATATCAACGAAGAGGAGCAACAGAGCAATCACTCAAGTGATGATGACATTTCCTCCGCCCGTGGTTCTACTATTGTTGAAGAAGATGAGAAGGGCCACTCTAACAAACAATCTGTGAAAACCATCTTGCTTCTTTGTTTCCTGTCGCTAGGCTCGGTTTATGGTGATATTGGTACGTCTCCGTTGTACGTCTTAAATTCAATCAACTACTCCCAGTATCCACCAAGCAGGGACGATATCTATGGTGCTGTGTCAATCATCTTCTACGTGTTTACCTTCATTGTCATCTTCAAGTACGTGATGATTGTTTTATTTGTTGGTGTGAACTGCAACCATGGTGGCCAGGTTGCTATATTTACCAAGATTGCGAGACACTTAGGCATAGGCCCCAAGGGAGTGACTTTGCCTGGTGCTCCTGAGAAGTCAGACATGCAGTTGTTGACTAGGCAAGACACAACGACGTCTTCCATTAGATCGGTGCAAACTAGAGTCGAACAGATCAAAAACCATCCCCTGCTTCTTTCTTTCGTGCAGTATTTCATTCTCGGTGGTTGTTTCCTAGGAAGTGCATTGGTCATGTCAGACGGGTTGTTGACGCCAACCACTTCGGTGTTGAGTGCCATTGGTGGTATTCAAGTTGCTATTCCATCCTTCACGCACGTGTTGGCAGTGTCTGAAGTCATCTTGGTGGTTTTGTTTGTGGCCCAGCAATTTGGTGCTAGCAAGATATCCTTCACCTTTGCACCAATCATCTTTCTATGGATGGTTGGGTTGCTTCTTTGTGGCATCTACAACATCGCCAAGTACCATCCTGGGATCTTCGCCGCTTTGTCTCCTTACTACGCTATCAAACTCTTGAAGAGTGGTTCCATTGACGTGTTTGCTGGTGTGATGTTGTCAATAACGGGCACAGAAGCTCTTTTCAGTGATGTTTCCCTAGTTGGCAGATTACCGATCCAATTAACAATGTGCTGCTTCATATACCCATCTTTGATGTTGTGTTACCTCGGCCAGGCAGCCTACATTGTTCAACACCCTGAAGCCTACACAAACCCCTTCTTTCTTTCCTTGCCTGGTGGGCATGGAATCTACTGGACGATGTTTGTGCTCGCCACATTGGCAACCATTATCGCATCCCAAGCACTAATCCTACTGGTGTTCTCCATCTCCTCCCAATTGATTAACTTGGATTGCTTCCCGAAATTGAAAATCATCCATTTGTCATCCCACCAAAGAGGTGAAGTCTACATCCCTGTCATGAACTGGCTCCTCATGATCGGCGTCGTCTGTACCACTGCCGGTTTCAAAAACAGCAACAACGTCACAGCCGCGTATGGTCTCGGCATATCCTTGGACTTCCTTGTCACTTCCCTGTTGATAATCATTTGTATGTTCTACGTCTACAACGCCAACATCATCTGGCCCTTGTTGTTCTTGTTGATTTTCGTCCCGTTGGAAATGTGCATGGTGGTTGCAAATATGAAAAAAGTGCCCCATGGTGCGTGGTTCCCGATAATGATGGCTGGTATATTCTTCACGTTCTTGTGTACGTGGAGATGGGCACGCAATAAAAAACTCGACCAAGAGTTTGCCCAGAGGGTGAAAATCAGTGACTTGTTTCCTTACTTTGCTGCTAAATCAACCACGGTCGATCTTAACCCGTTGCACACCTTCGACCAGCAGCATCAAGCCACGACTGCACACACTGAGAACGATGTTGTCACCAAATTCGGAACCTTCCCGTTGAACAGATACACGGGGTTGGGGTTCATGTACGTCGACTCAATCTTGGCAAACTCACCAAACACACTCCCACAATTATACGGCAAGCTCGTCTCTTCCTTTGCTGCGCTTCCCTCCGAGGTGGTGTTTGTCGGTATTCGTGTCCTATCCATTCCATACGTTGGCGCAGACGAGAGAATATTGTTGGCGCCAATGAAAATCCCGGGCCATCACAAATGCATCTTACGGTTTGGGTTCATGGAACATGTTGAGATCGACAAGCAGCTCAGTCTCGCGATAATGGCACGAATCCCTAGTTTGAGCATGTTGACACCAGACCAGTTGAGCTCCCACCCTGCGATCCATTTCTTTGAGAATGACATTGTTAGGTGCCATGAGTATCGGTCAGGTAAGAGAAACTACGTGAAGAAGCTCGGGCATTTGATTAGAAAGACGATTATTGATCACATCTACAGTCCAATCTATTCGTTGACTCAAGAATATGGTGGGTTTATCAACAGCGAGTCCGTGCAAGAAGAACGCGACAAGAAGCTCTATATCGGTGGCATTGCGAGAATATAGATCGGATTTTCGTATCTGTTTTTTTATGTATATTTATTGAATGCTTTTCTGCTTTACTTTTCTCTGTATACGATATGTACACACGGGTCATATACCTATGCCCATTCTGGCTTGGTATTGTAATCACTGTTTCTTCCTCTATTATTACTTCCACCTCTCCAGTTTCCATTGCCTCTACCACGGTAGCTGCCACCTCTACCTCTCCAGTTTCCTCTACCTCTTCCTCTGCCTCTACCCCTACCTCTTTGCAAAGAAGCCTCACCAAAGGTGTCCATGTTCAAGTTTCTCTCCTCGGCCCATCTCATATTGGTTCTTTCTTCTGTGGAGGACGAAATGTTGTCAAAGAACGATGAGCTCTTGTTATACCCGGTGTGTTCCAATTCACGTTCTTGCTCTAACTCTTTGGAAAACTTGGCATTGGCTTGCTCGAAATCAAATTCTTCAGGTGGGATATCAACCTTGGATTCCTTTCTTGGCTGCTGGGTTGGTGCTGCTGATGGTGGTTGAGGAACCGATCCTGGCTGGGCATCAGCTGGCTTGTCGTCTGTGACCGTCTTACTTGCTGGTTCGTCATTGACGGTCTTGGATGGTTGTGGTTTTTGTTGAATTGGCGCTTCCGGGACACCGGTTTCAACAGGTGCTTGTGCAGCCTGACCCGGAGAAGCTGCAGAAGCGCCACTCTGTGCTGGTGATTGAGCAGAAGTGGTGGTGGTGGTGGTTGGAGTTGGTCTTTGAGGAGCTCCATTAGTGGTGGTAGTAGTGGAAGGTGAACCACTGTAGTATTGCCCCGTCGTTGGAGATTGCTGCTGCTGTTGCTGTTGCTGTTGCTGTTGTTGTTGAGGTGGACGGTAGACGTTTGGCTTGACTTCATCAATAGGCGTATCCAAAACAGACAAATCCTTGACATCAGAACCTCTGAAAACAACATAATCATAGACATCAACACCTGGGGCGACTTCCAAATGGGGTTGACCCATTTGGGCCATACGACCTTCAGTGCCGAACAATCTGACAGATTTCAAGGCAACGGTCGCATCATCAGCGTTGATGTTTTCTAAAAGACCAACGTAACGAAGTCCCTTATTGGAAATAAGAGAAATTGTCTTCCCGATGTATTGAGACATTAGACAAGTTGGTTCGAGGGTTGGGGGGTTGGGAGTGTGTTGGATCCTGGAGCTGAAATTTTTCTGGAATCTTTTTCGTTTCGTGTCGAATTCGCATTTTTTGTGTGTGTGTGTGCGGTGGTTGTTGTTACTGGTGCCGTTGGTGGCATTTTTGTTGATCGAGATTTGCCCATGCACACAACTATGTCAATGTGGTTTAGTGGGGTTAGACCAAAAGGAAGGGGTTATTGGAGAAGAAAGTGACAGTGGTTGAGCTATAAGTTGGTGGTTGGAGTAAGAAGTGATGTTATTAGGTGACGAGTGACCAGTGACCAGTGACCAGTGACTACTCTCGGGTTTACACTTTTCCCTACCATCAATACTTTACCACCAATTTCTTACAAAATAGTATCGAAAACGCAGACACCAAAATCGACTTAATACTCTTTGTACAAGCTCTTATCACTCCATTCTATCTCATCCTACAAGTCAGCTTCCTTCAAATCGTGCTATGCATGATATTTTGCAGCTATACAATATTTTTGGACCATGGTGCACACCCAGCACGTTATGATTGTCATCAACTGGCGGCGACAAAGACAGAGAGCGAAAAAAAACTCGAACATCTGAACCTCCAACCCTACACTCAACCACCGACATAAACACAACTATACACAATGAGCGATCCATTAGCTGATTTCACCAATTTGTCACAGGATGAAGCTGAACCCAAGGAACAAGCTGATGACTCGGATGCCTTGCCAGGTTTCGAAGGTTCAGATAACGAAGAGCATGAGCCAGCGGAGGAGGAAGAAGAACAAGAACAACAAACAGATGAACCTGAACAACAACAGGAACAAGAGCAAGAGAAAGAGCAACTGCCTTCACATGAACGACAGGGATCGGAACCTATAGAGGACGTGCTTAGCACTACCAAGATCGCCAGACTTGCTGAGGGTCAGGCTGGAGATGGATACGTTAGGAAAAACACTGGTCTTAAGAGAAGACACAATAATACATTTGACGACGATGATGAAGATGCAGGGGGCAACAATGACTATAATGATAACGATGACAGCAGAAGTCCAGCTAAACGTTCAGGAAAATCGTATCACCCAGATGACGAGGTCGACTATGAGACTTTGGACCCTCAGCAGAGAAGACGTCTTGAATTGGAGGAAAGAATGTCGAAAGCTATAAAACCAGCCACAAAGAGAAGAAGGAAGGCAGATGAAGATGACATTGAAAGAATGCAAGATGATAAGATTGACGCCTTGAAGGAGCAGATGATTAAAGCTGCAACGTTGGATGTCGATAAGAACTCCCAGGGCCATATCGCAACTGAGAAATTGAAACTCTTGAGTCAGGTGACTGATGTTTTGGCAAGAGCTGACTTGGCTATATCGATATTGGACAACAACTTGTTGGAAGCTGTGAGGTTGTGGCTTGAACCATTGCCAGATGCGTCGATGCCCGCTTACCAAATACAGAAGGAATTGATCAACGCTTTGGAAACATTGCCCATAAAGACAGACCACTTGGCTGCTTCAGGGATTGGTAAAGTGTTGGTTTTCTATCAACGTTCGAAGAGAACTGAGCCACTGTTGAAGAAGGTCGTTGACAGATTGATTGGTGACTGGACAAGACCGATCTTGAACAAGTCTGATTCTTACAAGGATAGAAGCGTCCAATTCCACGAGTACAACAAGTCCAAGTTCACCAATAAGTTGTCAAGAGGTACCAAGAGAAAGGAAGCCAAGACGTTGTACGAACAGAATGCTGAAAGAAGAAAGAGAGCTGCTATTCCAAGCACGAGAACAACTGCCTATAAGATTGCTCCCCTGGTTGATAAGAGTTTGTTGATGAGACAACAAGCTCGACATGCTGGTAATGATGAAAGATTCAAGAAGATCAACCAGAAATTGACGTCGATGTCGGTCAAGAGAAAGACTACCAAGAAAGGTGGTCCATCTATTGAAGGTAGAGGTTTGGCAATGTAATTTTATCGTAAGTAGTAGCTGTGTGTATTTTTGAACTTTATACAGAAAGGGCAATTATTGAAGTTAAAGAAAAAGTAGGGAAGGAAGGACACCTGGATTATACCTCTACAATGCAAACATTTGGAATCATAAATTTTCATGTACCTTTTTGAAAAATGTGCAATTGTATTAAAGTATATTTATACATTCCTTTCTTTCGAAATATAATCCAAACGTGACCAATATATTATCACGATTCAGCAAATTTCTTTCTTTCTCTTTCATTAACTAATAATAAAAAAAACCCAAGTGAAAATAGTAAAGACAATCTAAGATCTTGGCTTTTCTTTCTTTTCCTTCCATAAAGCCAACAAGGAGACACCAGAGACCTTGACGACCTTGAATCTGACACCTGGGATATCACCCTTAGCCTTACCTCTTCTACCGAAACCAGCCAACAAGACTTCGTCGTTTTCGTCAACAAAGTTCAAACAACCATCGTTTGGAACGAAAGCAGTCACCTTCTTACCGTTTTTGATTAATTGAACTCTGACACACTTTCTAATGGCAGAGTTTGGTTGCTTGGATTCAATACCAATCTTTTCCAAAACAATCCCCTTGGCATGGGAAGAACCACCAAATGGAGAAGACTTGAAAGCGGTACCCAACAATCTAGCCTTGTAAGCTTGATCAGCCCATCTGTTGTTTCTTCTGTGAACTCTTAATTTTCTAGCAGAGTTAAGCCCTCTTGGTTTACCTTTACCCATGATTGATGTTGTTGATGATAGGTCAAAAGAAGTGAGATAGAAAAAAAAAGTGAAAAAAATTTTGTATAGTAGGCAGAAAAAAGAGAGGAACTCAGTTGTGGGTTGGCAAAACTGTGAGAGCAAGAGAGATGGTGCGTGAGAGAGTGACTGGGGGAGAGCTTGGGTGTGTGCGACAGGAGAGGGTGCGATCTGGCGCGGCAGCGATTGGGTGCTCGCCAGAATCTACCGCGATGTTCTCTGCGCGCATGGCGACCATTACACCGACGAGCGAAGTTTTTTTTTTTCGCTTGCATCATTAGGGGACCAAATGAGGTAGTGTAGCAAACAAAAATGTACTGTAGTTAATGAGTATCACGTGTAAACTGTTGAAATCAGGGTTACAACCCTAACACTACACTTTCCCAATTTTGTGATCCGCATGCAACATCAAGCACGATAAGCACCCGACCCTAATCGTATAAATAAAAAAATACCTTGAATATATTTAACTAAATCTAACTATTCACTTTAACGATTTTACAGACTTCTTCTTAATTAAAGACAACAAGAACAAGAACAAGAGATCTATTTGATCCTTAAACATGAACAACAAACCTTGCACAAAGACACCCTTCAACAACTGTGGAGCAATACCCTTGTACAACCCACGGAACTTTTCAGTGTGCCACAAGTGGGCCAATGCATCTGTGAAATGATCAAACTTGATATCTTCTTCGTCTGCCTCTTCGCCGTCGGTCTTTTCTCCCTTCTTGCCCTTAGAAGAACTAGACTTCTTTTGAATCATGGCTTTGGAAACAATTAATGGCTGGGTGACGACGGTGGCCAAAGACTTAGCCAAGACACCCAACGAGAAGGATTCAAGTGGGCCCAAGTATTGCTTGTCGCCAAAGAATATTTGCTTCAAACGTTCGTATGAACCGTAGGTGATGGATGGGTTGATACACAAGACCAAGGAGACTCTCAAACCTCTCCACAATCCAGTGATACCATCTTGGTCCAAGATTTCCTTGATCAATTGGAATACGTTCTTGTGGCTCTTGTCGGTTTGTTGTTGCGTGGTGATGACACCTATTGGCATGGTGAAACACTGCGAAATTGCTGCGGCAACGGCCCCAAGGAACAATTCCGTCAAAGTGCTTGGTTTGTGGTTAGGTATGGTCTTGTACAAGTTGGCGTAGACCCTCTTGACTATGGTGTACCAGTAAAAGTAGGAGAAATTCTGTGCCGCAGTACCGACAACGGTGGAGAATAACCCATGGTACCAGCCCAAGACACCTTTCTTCTTGTATATCTGTCTCAAGACGTCGAGTGTGTTCTTGTATTTCAATCCATTGTCCTTGCCCACCTCTTGCTTGAAAACAGAATCCTCCAAATCCGACTCTGACGCTGGAGGAGTTGGAATCTTGCTGGCGTCGCCAGACTTAGCAGCCTTTTTCTGTTTGACTTGGGTCTGGATCAAGACTTTACTCAAGTCCAAGGGGTAGACCAATGTGTTAGCGATAGCTGAGGCCAAGGCACCAGAGGCGGCCTTTTCTATTGGTGAAAGTGACATGGTGTATAAAGATCAATAAATAGGGTCTATTAAGCTGAAGAAAGGAAACAAAAAAAGGAATGGCAGGGAAAAAAAGGTGGGGAAACCGTCTGTCTAATGATAATGGAAAAAAAGGTGTGAATGCCGAGGAACGATGTGTATGTGGTTGTGAAGAATATGTCTTTGATGTGAGTATCCCCCCGTGGTAGAAAGTGATAGGAATATATATGAAGTTAGAGAGAAGAAGAAGAAGAAGAAGAAAAAGAAGAAGAAGAAGAAGTAGAAAAAGTGTAATGAGGGAATTGTTTATTGTTTTATATTTTGGATTGCCTGTGCCTGTTTGTGGGTGGTAGTGGTGGTGGTGGTGGTGATTGCCATGAAATCGACCCGTCGGTATCAGAAAGCAAAGGAAAAAAAAAGTTGGGGCAATTGAGCCAGAAAAAGAAAATAAAAGAAAAAAAGGAACAAACAGCAAATGATGGATAAACAATAAACTCAGATAGCCGTTAAAGAGTTGGCTTAACGGATATCGAAGAGAGGAGGAGAGTCCAATGGGTCTGGAAGATTTGTCATGACTGGTTGGTTGGTAGATCGCGTCCTGTAGGTTTAGTGTAGCATTATTGTTGAGCCCTAGATGTCATCATTTGATTTTTCCGTCAACCGTGTTTGGCTGGTTGCGATAACAAACAGTTGTGATTTTTTTGTTTTTTGGCTGCTTAGTTTTGATTGTGAAGTTTTTTCTTTCTCTGCCAGTTGGCTGTCCCGAGGATCAAATGATAATTTTTATTTGCCGCGCTTTGCGACTCTCACTTGCCCCTCCATCCCGCTAACCAAACAAAGCCGGCAGCACGCACCACCACAACATACACACTGCTGCAATGATCTCATCACAAACAAAAATCTCGTAAATACAAACACCTATTCCCACTCTACAATTTCTCTGTCTATACCGCTAGTAACCAACTTCTCGACCCCATTTGCATCAATAAAAGTTATAAAATCTTTAATCTTACCTTGATGACCATCTTTAAGCTCAATAGCCGCCTTATCGTCTATAATATCCACCCCTCTAATCACCCCGTCGTCTCCCATGACCCACAAACCGCTAGCTTTCTCATCCTCTTCCTTGCATAACCTCCACGATATAATTGGCTGCGAATACTTGTCCTGCGGTGACATCGTGTTCAAGTTCTTGATGATCTGGTTCCTCTTGATCGGTGTAGCAGTCGAGACGTCAAATATAGGAACAATGATGAGCCTCATGAACGGCTCGTGGGAAGTTGCAACTGCTACCAAGGGGACTGCAGCATTGTGAATGGTGATAAATCGCGGGGAGAACCCAGACGCAGTAAACTCTGCATCGTTCAACGAAATCCTGTACAACGGCGACAACTGCTTGTCTCTAACGGCAAAAACATCCAACAACGTGTTTTCCAACTTGCCCAAAACCACCACCAATTCGCCCCGGTATTCAACCACATCGATGCACGCACCTTGTTGCTGGAGTTTGTGTTCCGACAATATACTGAACTGGTTGTCGCCATCCAACTTGATCAACCGGACAAAGAAATCCCACCCCAACGAAACAATATAATCGACACCTTGCACCCTGATATACCTCGCGTCCACAATCAACCGTCTATGTGCTTGGAACTCGCTGATCGGCTCCAACGTCACCAGCTCTCTTAAATACAACGTGCCATTCATCCCCACCAAAATCACTCTATCGTCGCCAAGCGTCAAGATCTTCTTCACGACAACGGGAAACTTGATACTCTTCACAATCCCACCCCCCTTCACGACAAACACGTTCGAGTCATTCGCGCTGAAGTAAATCACGCCGTTCGCATAGCACGAACTCAAGACCAACCCCGCGATGTCGATCAACTTAACAGGGGTCCTTGGGAACGGCGTGAGCCAGTGCGTGAACTCGTCCCGGATGATCTCCTTCAAGTTCGCGTGGAGCTCTGCGTTCACGTCAATGGCTTCGGCCGGCGTGTCGATGATCGCGTTGTACTGGATCCGGTCGGTGATGATGTCGTCGAGGGACTCGTCGAGGAGCTTGGACGCGGGGATTGGGTTCCCGTGCTCATTCTCAAATTGCTTGAGGGTCTCCGGGTAGTTGTTCTCCTTGAGGTACTGTGCTATTAGTTTGTGTACATGAGTTGTTTGTTTCGACATGGTTTGGTTGGTTGCAACTAAATAAAGGGTGTTGTAAAGTTTTCTTGCTGTCTCGTTTGCCATCTTACTTTTTCGCCCCACGAGATACAGCGGCCGCGTGGATGGATCAAATCAATTTAACAAATCTCTTTAGATTTATGAACTATTATACAATACAATAACTAAAACATACGCTTAAAGCTACGCTTAGACCTTTTCAGCCAATTCTTCCAACAACTTGTAGTTTCTTTGTTCAACAGAACCGTTACCTGGCAATCTAGTAGAACCCATCAAATACTCGTCAACTTCTCTAGCACATTGACGACCTTCTTGGATACCCCAGACAACCAAAGATTGACCTCTTCTACAATCACCAGCGGCGAAAACATTGTCGTCTCTGTCAACCTTGTAAACATTTGGATCAATGGTGGAAATGGTACCTCTCTTGGTCTTTTCAACTTCCAAGTTGTCAGATTCAGGACCAACGAAACCCATGGACAACAAGACAACGTCGGCTGGGAAGAATTCTTCGCTTCCTGGGACCTCAGCCATTTGCCAAGCGCCAGAGTCGGAACGCTTCCATTCAACTCTAACAGTCTTGATACCCTTGACATTACCTTCTTCATCACCAACAAACTCTTTAGACAAGATCGAGTACTCCCTTGGGTCCTTACCATAGTGAGCAGTGACTTCGGTGTGACCGTAATCGACTCTGAAAATTCTTGGCCATTGTGGCCATGGATTGTCCTTTGGTCTAGCGTTTGGTGGGTGTGGCAACAACTCAAAGTTGGTGACGGACTTCGCACCGTGTCTGGTAGAAGTACCCAAACAATCGTTACCGGTATCACCACCACCAATGACAACAACATTCTTGCCCTCCAAGGTCTTTCTAATGTCTTCCAATTGGTCTTCCAACAATGCCTTGGTGTTGGAGTGCAATAATTGCATAGCAAAGCCAATGTTCTTCAACTCTCTACCTGGGATTCTCAAGTCTCTTGGGATGGTAGAACCAACAGCGAAGACAACAGCGTCGAATTGAGATTTCAATTCAGAAACAGTAATATCTTCACCGACGGTGGTGTTGCAAACAAACTCAATGCCTTCAGCAGCCAACAAGTCGGTTCTTCTCTTGACGATACCCTTGTCCAATTTCATGTTTGGAATACCGTACATCAACAAACCACCTGGTCTGTCGCTTCTTTCATAGACAGTGACAGAGTGACCAGCCTTGTTCAATTGGTCAGCAGCAGCCAAACCGGATGGACCAGAACCAATAACGGCAACGGTCTTGCCAGTTCTGTGAGTTGGTGGGTTTGGTTTGATCCAGCCCTGTTCGAAACCATGGTCGATAATGGCACATTCAACGGACTTGATGTTGACTGGGTCTTCATTGATACCCAAAACACAGGCACCGTTACATGGTGCTGGACAAATTCTACCAGTGAATTCAGGGAAGTTGTTGGTCATTTGCAATCTTTGCAAAGCATCGTACCATCTGTCGTTGAACACCAATTCGTTCCACTTTGGAATAACGTTGGAGATTGGACAACCGGTATCGGAGGTACAGAATGGAACACCACAGTCCATACATCTAGCAGTTTCATACTTCAACTCTTCCTTGGTCAATCTAGACGTCATTTCGTTCCAGTCCTTGGTTCTTGACTTGGCTTCTCTGTACTTTTCGTTTCTACGCTTGTACTTCATGAAACCTCTAAGCTTGTCCAACTTGACTGGTGCCTTCTTCTCAAATTCGGTGTTGAAAACAGTGTCTTCGACATCGGCAACCTTTGGTTCTTGCTTGTTGACTGGTTTGTGAACATGACCCTTCTTGATCTTGTAAGCTTCACCGTTGGTTACATCAGCTTCTGGGTCTTCCTTGATGGACTTCAAGAAGCTGCTCAATTCCTTCTTCTTGGCTTCGGCAGCCATCTGCTTTTCCTTCTCCAAAACCTTCTTATAGTCGTTTGGCAACACCTTGACGAATCTTGGCAAGTATCTGTTGAAGTTGTTCAAGATGCTGTCGGCAACTTCAGAAGCAGTGTAGTGACGGTGGTCTTCAATCAAGTTTCTCAAGAAGGCAATTTCTTCAGTTTCAGTAACTTGAGACAATTCAACTTGAGCCTTGTTGACCTTGTCGCTGAAATCTTGAGCCATGTCCAAGACATAAGCAATACCACCACACATACCAGAAGCAAAGTTTCTACCAGTGGCACCCAAGATGACAACTCTACCACCAGACATGTACTCACAACCGTGGTCACCAGTACCTTCGGCGACAATGAAGGCACCAGAGTTTCTAACAGCAAATCTTTCAGCGGCAATACCTCTGATGAAAGCAGAACCGGAAGTAGCACCAAAGAAGGCAGTGTTACCAGCAATGATCTGGTCCTCAGCCTTGAACTTGGACTCCTTTGGTGGGTAGACAATGATTCTACCTCCAGACAAACCTTTACCGATGTAATCGTTGGCATCACCCTCTAACTCTAAAGTGACACCCGAGGCCAAGAAGGCACCAAAAGATTGACCAGCAGAACCGGTGACATTGACGTGGATGGTGTCGTGTGGCAAGCCACTTTCACCAAAAGTCTTGGAGACACGGTAGGACAAAGTGGTACCCAAGGAACGGTCAGTGTTGACAACGTCACAATCGATGGTGACTGGCAATCCTTTAGCCAAAGTCAATTCAGATTCGTCGATCAACTTGTTGTCGACTCTGACATGCAATTTGTGGTCTTGCTTTCTAACACAATGAGTGGCAACGCCTGGTCTAATGGTGTGGGCAGGGGTCAAAATTGGAGACAAGTCAATGTTGGCATTCTTGGTGGTTCTAAAATCGTCTCTGACCTTCAATTTTTCAGTTCTACCAACCATCTCGTTGATTGTTCTGAAACCCAATTTGGCCATGAACTTTCTCAAGTCGTTAGCCAAATAGTAGAAAAAGTTGATGACGTGCTCTGGAGTACCTTCAAACTTCTTTCTCAACTCTGGGTCTTGGGTAGCAATACCAACTGGACAAGTACCCAAGTGACACTTTCTCATGTAAATACAACCCATGGCGATCAATGGAGAAGTAGCGAACCCCCATTCTTCAGCACCCAACAAACAGGCAATGGCGATATCTCTACCAGTTCTGATTTGACCATCGGTTTGCAAAATAACTCTGCCTCTCAAATCGTTCAAAACCAAAGTTTGATGGGATTCAGCCAAACCCAATTCCCATGGCAAACCAGCGTACTTGATGGAAGTCAATTTGGCGGCACCAGTACCACCGTCACCACCAGAAACCAAAATGTTCTCGGACCCCGCCTTGGCGACACCAGCGGCGACGATACCGACACCAACTTCAGAAACCAACTTGACAGAAGTTCTTGCTCGTGGGTTGGCACACTTCAAGTCGTACAACAATTGCTTCAAATCCTCGATGGAATAGATATCGTGATGTGGTGGTGGAGAAATCAAACCGACACCTGGAGTAGAGTGTCTGGTCTTACCAATTTCAACAGACACTTTGTGACCGGGCAATTCACCACCTTCACCTGGCTTGGCACCTTGGGCCATCTTGATTTGCAACTCGTCGGCATCGGCCAAGTAGTATGAAGTAACACCGAATCTACCAGAGGCAACTTGCTTGATAGCGGATCTCATGGTGTCACCATTGTCTCTAACTTGGGATCTGGCGGCATCTTCACCACCTTCACCAGTGTTGGACTTACCACCCAATCTGTTCATGGCAACGGCCAAGGTGGAGTGTGATTCCATCGAAATAGAACCATAGGACATGGCACCCGTGAAGAAACGACGGACAATCTCAGTCCATGGTTCCACTTGGTCAACTGGGACTTCAGTGGAAGACTCGAAATCGAAATCTAACAACCCACGCAAAGTACAATTACGAACAGCTTCGTTTTCCTTCTTGGCATAAGCGTCGTAAGCTCTTTCATTCTTGTTACGAACGGCATCCTGCAAAGAAGCAATGGCCGCTGGATCGTTGATGTGAGCATCACCACCATCTCTCCAGTGGTACTCACCAGTTTCTGGCAATCCAATTGGTTTGATGGTTTCTCTGGTTGGGTAACCTCGTTCGTGCAAAGTGAATGCGTCTTGGGCAATGTACTCAAAAGTGACACCCTTGATTCTAGAGGCGGTACCAGCAAAACATCTGTCAATGACTGAGTTGTCGATACCCAAAGCTTCAAAGATTTGGGCACCTTTGTAAGAAGCCAAGGTTGAGATACCCATCTTGGACATAACCTTCAAGATACCAGCATCAATAGAAGATTTATAGTTGGAGATGATTTTCTCTTCAGTCAAGGACTCGTTCTTCAACAAGCCTTGTTGCTTCATTCTAACCAAAGTTTCCATGGCCAAATATGGGTTGATACCATCGGCACCATAACCAACCAAACAACAAGCGTGATGGACTTCCTTGGCTTCTTGAGTCTCAATGATAAGAGCAACCTTCGAACGCTGCTTTTGTCTGACCAAGTGGTGGTGCACAGCACCAACGGCAATCAAAGCAGAAATTGGCAATCTCTCTGGACCAGTGTTAACATCACTCAAGATGATGATTTGGTTGTCGTCGGCAATGGCTCTAGAAGCAGCCTGACAGATTCTGTCAATGGTGTTGAGGTAACCTTGAATGCCTTCAGACTTGTCAAAAGTGATGTCGATGTTAGCGACAGACCAGGATGGGTAGACAGTTTCAATGTTCTTGATGGCAACCAATTCTGAGTTGGTCAAAATTGGAGATTTCAACAACAATCTGTTCAATTGGTTTGGTTTCATTTCCAACAAGTTACCCTGTGGACCGACATAACATTCCAAAGACATGACAATCTTTTCTCTGATTGGATCGATTGGAGGGTTGGTGACTTGGGCGAACAATTGACGGAAGTATTCGTACAACAATTTTGGTTGTTCGGAAATACAAGCCAAGGCATTGTCGTTACCCATAGAACCCAATGCTTCGTTACCTTCAGCCATTGGGGCCAAGACAAACAAAAGCTGTTCGTGGGAGTAACCAGAGGCAACCAATCTTGGGTCGGATTGCACATTGATGGTGGTGTCGACTGGCTTGGCAGAAACATCAATGCTTCTGGAGGCCAATTTTTCATTCAAGTCTTGTAAGGAGATCATGTTGGCCAAGACCCAGGACTTGAAATCGTACTTGGAAGAGACTCTGCTCTTCAATTCTTTGTCGTCAACAATACGACCTTCTTTGGTGTCAACCAACAACATCTTACCTGGTTGCAATCTACCTTTTTGCAAAACCTTTTCTGGCTGCACTTCAATAACACCAACTTCGGAAGCACAGATGATACGGTCGTCGTCGAGAACATAGTAACGACATGGTCTCAAACCATTACGATCCAAGTTGGCACCACAGTATCTGTCATCAGCAAAAGTAAACAAAGCTGGACCATCCCATGGTTCCATCAAACAAGCAGCCCACTCGTAGAAAGCCTTCTTCTTTGGGTCGATATACTCGTCATTTTGCCATGCTTCTGGAATCATCATCATGACGGCTTCTGGCAAGGAGACAACACCGTTTATGACCAACAATTCCAAAACGTTATCGAAAGCAGCGGAGTCGGAACCACCTTCTTCGATGATTGGGAACAATTTGTCCATTTCATCGCCAAACAATTCGGATTTCATGACACCTTCTTTGGCTCTCATCCAGTTCTTGTTGCCTCTCAAGGTGTTGATTTCACCATTGTGGGCAGCCAACCTCAAAGGCTGAGCTCTGTCCCATGAAGGGAAGGTGTTGGTGGAGAAACGGGAGTGCACCAATGCGAAATGGGATTCGTACTCGGCATTGACCAAATCATGGTAGTACGAGTACACTTGTTTTGGAGCCAATTGACCCTTGTAAACAATGGTCTTGTTGGAAAGCGAACAAATGTAGAACCAGTTGTGCAAACCAATGGTGTGAGAAGCTTGCTTTCTCAAGATGAATAATCTTTTTTCGAAATCCTTTCTGTGCTTGGAGTCAAACTCTTCAGGAGAGATGTCTTGGCCCCATATTTCCTTGTAGACAACGGCTGGTTGCAAGATGTATGGTTCTCTGGACAATGCAGCAGCGCCCAAGATGGAGGAGTCGTGAGGAACTTCTCTCCAGCCCAAAACTTTTAAGCCCAAAGAATCAGCAATGTTTTCAAAAGTTTTCTTGGACTTGTCGAAGACAGCATCGTCCTTCTTGAAGAAAACGTTACCAACACCGTACTGGCCCTTGGCTGGCAAGTCAACGTTGCAGTAGTATTGGAACTCTCTTTTCAAGAATCTGTGTGGGATCGAAGACAACAAACCAGCACCGTCACCGTCGTTGGGGTTCAACTCACCACCTCTGTGGGTCATATTACACAACAAGTTTTTGGCGTCCGACACAATTTTGTGAGAAGGCACACCTTTCAAGTGGCAGGTGAAACCGACACCACAGGCGTCTTTTTCTAACTCTGGGTTGTATAAACCTTTAGCGACTGGCAATGCGGAAGCCCAAGACTTATTCTCAGGAACTTCGTCATAGTTGTAAACACTAGTTGTACTAAACTCTTCTTCTGGCAAGTAGGATGAGGTTGGACTCATTTAATCGTGTATATGTGTGTAAGTCTATCGGAGGGGAGGCGAGAGAAGGAGTGATAATTTGTGTATGTGATATAAAGGAAAGGTACCCTGGGGATTATTTATTATTATTCGTGGTGGTGTTTGTGACGATAATCGGGAAAAACAAAGCGCTCTCACTGTTTCTGTCTATGTGGTATGAATAATAGGTAATAAGAACAATTGGCTGAAGTAAATAAGTCAACACCCTTCAAGTACTTTCGTTAATATATAGAAATCAAAAAAAAGGACGAAAGAAAGGAGGAAGTAAAAATTTTCCAGGAAAAGAGCAGAAAGTCAAAAAAAAGTTATACCTTGTGAAATTTATGGGAAAAATGGCTGATTCAAATATACCGGTTATTAGAAAATTATTGTACAGTGAAGCAGAAGGTGGGTGGTGAGGGTACACAATGTGCAGCGGAAGAAGAATATTTGGATGATTCAACCCAGGTTTAGGTAGCATGCAGGACGCAAAGTAGTTGCTGAAATAGTTACACAAACGAAGGCGAGTCTATCAATCAAGTACATTGGCAAATAGAAGACCTGACAAAAGTAATACTGACAAGGTTCAAACATTTTGTGTTGACTGTGCGTTTACACAAAAAATTGAACCACTTTTTCGGCTCATGTCTACATGTCCCCACTTTTACTTAGCACGCAGCCCACCAGAAAAATAGAGATTAGCCCCCCAGAGCTACCATACGTACGGTATCTTTTTTTTTTATCTGGAACCAATCACATCCATCTAATTTATAAGGAAGGTCAAATACCATCACAATACTTTTTCCATACACACGAGCTGTACCTTGCTTGGGTAGGCTCAAGCGTGACCTGGCGGATGCCCTTGTCTGGATCCATAGAGATCAATAAAAACAACAATGACCACCGGCACTTTCCATGCTGCGCCCATCACATGTGCCTCCACGTTGACTCACGTTACGTATCTTTCAAAAGAAAAATTCATGTTTCAATCTAATCTCCAGAAAATTACGTAATTTCCTTTACTCCTCTTCCAACAATGCACTCCTCATCCACTGCTGCTCCTGCAACGGAAAGAAAAGTAGCAGAGTTTTTTTCTTCTTCGGTAGGAGAAAGAGAGGAAGGGGGGGTTACACATTCCCTTTTCATTCAATTTCGGTGTAATCTTTCGGTGGAAATAAAAAATTAAGGATGGCTCCGACGATAAGAACACAGGAGTTAAGGGCTCATACCAAATAGACAAAAAAAAGCTACTCCGTTGTACTTGAAATATTCAAAGATTTGATTTGTGGGGTCCGACGGGGTTGAGATGCCCATTATATCATAGGATGATTTGGTTTATGGGAGATGCCAACCCTGATCCCTCATGTGATTTTTCGTTGATGTGGAAATAAGGAAGAAGGCTGGACCTTCGGATGATTCCTTGTCTGTAATCTTTCAAAAAAATAATTAATCACTCCTGCATCGGGCCGGAGGTTTTGTGACTCTGGTGCAGGATCCACTCAACCGGGAAATTCCGAGTCACGTTACTCAAATACACGTGATGCATTATATGCAGTCCTGTAGTCGAGCTCGATTTTCTAGAATTTTTTTCTCTCTTAAACACGCCGAAGAGATGCGATCTTGGACAGTTTCAGCATCCCAACTAGCCATGGCTGAACTAAAACAAGTATCGTTCCCTCCAGAGGTATTAGCTAGAATCGCCCCTGATGTATCCTTGCAAAGACACTTATCGATAGGTATAAGACCTAACTTGCGAAATTTCACCGAGTTCAAGCCAATTGAAATATCCAATAGCACACAGTTTCAAGACAACAACGACAATGTCTTTGGCTCATCAATCGTTAAAAGTGGGGCTACTACTATAATAAATACAATCACTTTGGGAATCAGTGAGAACTTCCACAATAAGCAACCAGAATACGCCACCGTCTATCCATGTGTGGAAATATTGCGTGGGAGATCGGGTGCCCCAACCGAAGAAGAGATGATATTGTCGCAAGACTTGTTTGAAACTATACGTCATAATAAGATCATCCCTGCTGAGAGTTTAAAGATTGACAATTTGGGTATCTCTGTCAAGGACGAACTGAACGACAACCAAGAAGCCATCTATTACCCCGATTTGAACCCTGAGCAATGGCAATATATCAACCTTACTAGCCACCACAACAAAGCATACTCGTTTGTGTTGTTGTCCAATATCAAAATATACTCACAGAGCACATCCACCAACTCCTTGTTTGATTTGTGCTATTTATCGATACTTGAGAGCTTGAAATCGTTGCGTTTACCAAGATGCTATGTGTCCGAAAGTTTCACCACCAAAGTTTCTATGAAGTCAAGAAAGTCCAACACAAGAGGGTTAGTCAACACAAACAAGGCAAACTTGAATGTCGACTTGAACAAGTCGTTGTATCACCCGTTAGCTTTAAACTTGAAGGAGGGCACAATTGCCAACAATTTTGGGGTGATTTCCAACGAAGACAAGGTGATATTGCTAAGTGACTTGGAAGGAGAGGCTGAGGAGACGTCTGTGTTGTCCAGATTGTCAGTTATAAGCAACGATGACACCATCAACAAGATAAGCTTGATCAATGGTGACCCCAGCAGTGAAATCACATTAGAGATTTTGAAAGAAGCTATTGAAATCAGCAAAAGAAGAAGCCGAGAACAGGGCCAAAGAGTATAGAAGGGTGTATAGGTCAAGTTAATACAAGGTTGAGACGGCTTCTCAAGCAATTGTGTTTGCGCGTCGCCAGTCCGCGCTAGCGTTCGCGTTCGCGCCCGCGTCAGTTTTGTTGGTGGCGAATAACACAAAGCGTTGTAAAATTCTGGGAGTTCTGGTCATTGTACACGTCAAATGCCGTTGCCTTCTTCCACTCCCTGGAATCTGTGGATTGGCAATCGAAAATTACGTGCTCCACCCCAGCAATGGTTCAAATTGCACACTACAGTAGTCCGACGCGTTGTAATTCGTCCATTCTCTTTTAAACAGAAACATATCCCACCAATTCACCACTTGACCTAACTGGCTGTCCACCATCAACGTGCTGCCAAAGAGCCTAAAAAAAGTAGAAACGCCAGACAGCAAAAATACAAGACGTTGCTAACACACAAACAGAGCTGAAAAAAAAAAGAACGAAGCAAAAAAAGAAAAAAGAGAGCACGAAGAAAAATCTCTACGAATCCAAGCTTCCTGTATTTATGCCAATTGAATTTTTTGATTACTACCCCATTATATTCTACCCTTTTGTCATCCATTGATATCTAGTCCATATTATGCCTGATAAAAGCACAGTCCCTCGTGATACACTTGCCAACACTACCACGCAGAAACAACTAGATACCGGTGAAGATGAGGATGTGATTCTAGCCAGGGATGCAACCACAGAACATGCAGATTTGGCATCCAAGAGAAAGTTGATAACTGATTTATTGTCCCAGGATTTATTTGAAGAAGGCGACGAAAGATATGTTATCCCACAGAGCTTTCTCGATGAGTTCTTGAACTCGCCAATTGACGATTTCGACACCTTGAAGCAAGAACTAGGTCCAATCAATTTCCACTCTGTTGTAGATCAGAATGGGAACTTGGTATCTGACGACGCTGACGACAAACTCAAGATAGCGCATATCTCTGTAGATGTGTTCAAGTACTTGGGCAAGTGGTTTGGCGTGTTGGGCCAACCAACGTTCAGATCAATCATCATCAATCCTGCAACGGGACAGAAGGAAATTGAAAGAGTGCCATTGATCTTCTGGGTGCACCAACTAGGCAAGAAGACTCAACCAACTTACCTAAGACACCGTCACAACGCCCATCACCAGCACACCAGCCACCACGACGCCCCGATCCCTGTGGGGCTCTCAAGGACAGCTACATTCTTGGATTTGTTGAATCTCATCCGTAATGTGGTGTTGAAAGCTCCGCGCAAGTCAACGGCAGATTTCAGATTGTGGTTCATTAACCCCCATAGCTCCGATTTGCCGTTTTTGGTATCTATTCAGACCTTCTTGTTTGACATCCCAAAGAAAAGCTTGGTGTTGCCAAACTTGTTTACCGATGTGTTGAAAGATCAAGGCTTGATTTACCCACCTTACAGTGTAATGGTGGAGACAAGGGAAAAGAACCAGGCCGAATTCCCCATCGACCAATTCATCTTGTCTCATTCAGACGCTTACAACGATCCTGGTCAAGGCAGTGGTCACTTGGGGTTGAACAACTTGGGCAATACCTGTTACATGAACTCCGCGTTGCAGTGCCTTTTGCATGTTCCTGAAATCAACTACTATTTCTACTACAACATCTACAAGCAGGAATTGAACACCGAAAACCCTTTGGGTTATCATGGTGATGTCGCCAACGTTTTCGGTTCTTTGTTGAAACAGGCATTCGACCATGTCAAGAATGGTTCCAGCATTGCACCAAGAGAGTTCAAGTCTACCATAGGAAGATACTCGTCAATGTTTTCCGGGTTCCTCCAACAAGATTCTCAAGAGTTGTTGAGTTGGTTGTTGGACGCTCTCCATGAGGACTTGAATAGAATTTATCAAAAGCCTTACTGCGAGAAACCTGAGTTGAAGGATGATGAAATTAACGACCCACAGGCTATTATACGCTTGGCCGAAACATGTTGGAACCAACACAAGGCAAGAAACGATTCGGTGATAATTGATTTATTTACCGGGTTGTACCAATCAACCTTAGTTTGTCCAGATTGTGGTAAGACTTCCATTACATTTGACCCATTCAACGATTTGACTTTGTCATTACCAATAAGCAAGAAATGGTACCACACATTCACAATAGTGGACTTATCGAACCCAAGCGTCATTCCTCAAAGAATCATGAAACTCGAAGTTGAACTCAAGAAAACGTCAAACTACGATGAATTGTTAGGTTATCTCAGTAACTTCTTGAATGTGTCGTCGTCGGATTTGTTCCTTTACGAGTTGTTTCAAAACTCCATTTACAGTGATTTCCAATTAGACTACAACAAGAACAAGTTTTTGCCAATCAGTGACATCATAAGGGACACCGACGATGTGGTTGTTTACGTTATTCCGCACAACCCCGATACCGACGTCATTGTGCCAGTTTTCAATGCCGTGGAAGACACTGACACGTCCTATCAGATGGCTCATTTTTTTGGTATCCCCTTATTCGTGGTCTTGAACAAAGAAGTTGATTTGAATAGTTTTGGGTTTATTAGAAAGAAATTGGTTGAAACGGCCTCTTTGTTGACCAATGTTGACTTGGTGGAAGAATACGAAAAGATAAAGAGAGCGTGTCAAGATTTTGCTGACAAGGAGTTCTACTCGAAACTGGATTTCCCTGCGTTGATGGCCAACGGAGAAGGGTTGGATGGTAAAGATCCGAACGACGACGATGAAGGTTATGATAGCGATGTCTCGTTAGCTAACCCATACCTCGGTGCCAACTTTGGATTCAAGATTTTGTATGTCCACGACTACAGTCCGAAATTGAACACCAACATCCGCGGACGTTACAACTTCAATCAGAGTAGCAAGATCAAACAGGCAGAAAGAATGATCAATGTGCCTACGCACAAACCCACATTCAACGACTTCAAGCCATTGGCAGATCAATTGTCTGAGTTGAAAAGAAACTACTACCATTATCCAGACTACAAGAAGCTAGACGATGAAATGGATAAATTGGTAGATGAAGTCAACCAAAACTTGGCTGACCAGGCTGAAATTACATCATCATCGGAATCATCTGAAACTGCCAGTCAGAGAGGCGCAGAAGAAGCAGAAGGTTTTGTATTGGTCAATAATGATGGCACTGGTAAACAATCTGGATCACAGATGGTTCCTCCTCCCCCACCTCCTCCACCACCATCTGGTGCTCCATTGGCCAGTAGCAACTTGGCACAAATCAATTCGTCTGACGAAGAAACTGAAAGTGAAGCCAACTTGGGAAGTTTGTTCGACTCAACTGCCAACATACCATTACCGCCACCATCAACATATTCCGATTCAACCAAACCTTCTAATATGAACTCGCCATTGGAGAACAACTACGATGGTTCTTCTACCGATCTAACTTCAGCCACGTTGATTTCTAAAGACACTGTTTTGTTGTGCGACTGGGACAATGAGATTTACCAGCGTTGCTTTGGCGATGCTTCATTGACCACCTGGGAGACTATTCCGAGCTTGCCAAACAAAGAATTAGAAAAGAATAAAGCTCATTTCGAGAGACAAAGGAAGGCGAAGATCACGCTACTGGATTGTCTCAATAGTTTCAGCACTCCAGAAATCTTGGGTGAGCACGATTTATGGTACTGTCCAACCTGTAAGGACCACAAACGAGCCACTAAAACCATTCAGCTTTGGTCGACCGGTGATATCTTGACTATCCACTTGAAGAGATTCCACAGTGCTCGTGCCTTCAGTGACAAGATTGATGTATTGGTTGATTTCCCAATTGAAGGGTTAGATATGAGTCAATATGTTGCCAATCCAAGTGTCGCGGTCGATGATTGCATCTACGATTTGATTGCTGTGGATAACCATTATGGTGGGTTAGGAGGAGGACATTATACTGCATCAGTGAAGAATTTCCGCGACCACAAGTGGTATTATTTCAATGACAGTCGCGTCACAGAGATCACAAACCCTGAAGAAGTGGTTGCTAATTCTGCATATCTTTTGTTCTACCGCAAAAGAAGTTCTGTGTCGAATGGCGTCTTGGGCGGTCAGAACCTTATCGAATTGCTTGAAAAGGGGAAAAATGAATACAGCGAAGCCTTACAAGGCAAGAAACGTATACTCCAAGAAGTTGGTTCCTTGGTTAACGCGTACTCCAAAATGGAGCAGGACTTGATTGAAGAGCAGGAAAGAAAGCGTCGTGAAGAAGAAGGCGAAGACGACGACGACGAAGAAGAAGAAGAAGAAGAAGAGGAGGAGCCTCATTCCTCTGATAGCCATGAATCATCTAAGAAGTCAAGACCGTTTGATGAACTTAAAGACCCGAACTCAACTGAATCGCCGGTAGGTACAGGAAATGCTCAGTTTAACTTTGATGAGGATAACGATTATGACTATGAAGCTGAGGAAGCTGACGACAACATTCGCAAACAACGGTTGGTTTCCAAAGACCCAAGCAGCAACAAGTTGGTACACATCAAGAGCAATGGCAGACAAGAAGTGACTTCGTCTCCTGTACCCATTGAAACAGATGGTGAAACGGACTACCTAACCAGTTTAGGAACCGATAACACTTCCGTGCCTACCCAGGATGATAACGATGATGATGATGATGATAGTAATGATGGATGAGTAGCCTCCACACTCTCTAGGTTTTGTTTTGCAGTAATCTACAGAATTTCGATTGCATACATATAGGAAACAATGTCGCGATGTCGCACTCTGTACAATTATGTCGCGCGCAGTACTGTGTCTCGCTCTCTCTTTTGCCGGTTTACCTTTTTGGCTGTCTGGTGGATATTTGCCCCATAAACCTTATAAACAGAATTGACGACCACATACTTCAGAAACTAGAACCCTCCCATAAAAAGTTTACGACCAATTGCCATTCATAGTATCATCTAAACGAGTATCTATTCTACTACCATCATTCATCTCGCAACACCAACATGAGTTCGGGGACTTCGAGGGAGGAACAGGAGCTCCAAGTGATTGACTTGGTGTACCAGAACTTCCTGAGCTTGAACATAGACCAGGACCTATTAGTCAACTGGCAAGTGGAGCTCCTGGATAAATTGAGCGACTTCAGCAGCTTATCGTCGATTGTGTCCAACGATATCATCATCGATGTCGATATGGTTGACTTTGACAATGTGCCGAACGTATCGTGCATTCTTGACCGATTGGAGGCGGCGTTTGACGACGAGGACGATTTCAAGATCATTGTCTTGGAGATCTTGATATGTTTGATTTCGTTGTCGTATAGGATCAGGATCGTGTTGTCACCAGTGCTTGACCAATTGATTGACTTGTTCTTAACGAAGTTGAAGTCCGGGAGTGATTTCGCAGTCGGGGATATCCAGAAACCTAGTGTTGTTAGCCAGTACATGAGATTGATTATATTGTTTATGGATCTTGGATGTGACACGAAGCAGTTCAAGAGGTTGATCAATCAGTTGATGGTGAAGAAGAGCCCAAGGATGACGCTAATATTGTTGGAGTTGTTGAGTCAAACGTTTACAAAGTATCCAAGTCAATTCCCGTTCTTGTCAATTGTGAAACAGTTGAACTATTCATTTAATAAGGATACGATTTTGAAGAGGGCGTTTACTATCCATTCTTGGTTGAAAATCAACCACCAATTGCATAATTCCAACGAAGATCCAATCACGCTATTCACGTTGTCGAGTTCTGGGTCAACTAATGATGACGAGAATAATGGGACATTACTAAAAGTTCAAATTATAAACTACAACCAATTCAAGATTGAAATTAAGAATAACATAAATGGGTCTCGGATTCGATATTCCTTTAATCAGAAGTTGCTGGATCTGCACAAGAACCAAGGGTTTGTTCATTTTGTTTTGACGTACGACAACTATGCCACCTTGAACTTGTACATCGATGGGGAATACAGCGAGTCTATTCCGTGCCCTGATTTGCATAAATATTTGAAGAACTGGAATAAAGTCTCGGTTAGCGAGACCAGAGATGATATTACATTGAAGAGTGACGAAATTGTGCTTCGCAACCTAACCATTCTAAATACAAACTTGTCATATGAATGGGTCAGTCTATTGTACAACTTGGGGCTTGGGTTTTCGTGGGACGTGAAGGATTTGACGCACGAGACAACATTGAGTTTGTTAAACCAGTTAAGCTATCAAGGCTTGTTCAATGTGACCGTCAAGTGCAACGAAATAAAGGAACAAACCAATACAAACAACAGTGCCACAAATTTGTTTGGTGCAGGACACACGAGTTCTCGTAGCACGTTGGCAGCATTTGGGGGTAATTTACGCTACCATCATCACCACCATAATCACCACAACAGAAAGACAAATACTTTGGTGCGTAAGGAGAAGATTGCCAATTCGTTGACAAGAATCAGGGACGAGTATGTGGTATTCGATTCCAATACTTATTTCCAAGAATTAATCTGTGAATCGAATAAACATGGTAGAACTAGTCAGTCAAACTCGCTTAGCTTTAACAACCCCAACACCATATATCAAGCCTTTAACATTGTTGGCGGGACGTCGTTACTTTTGAAAGTTTTGGAAACCTCGTTGGAAGTGAGTGATGCTGAGCTTCGTGATGCCTTGGTTTACACGACATTGACATTGTTATTCACAGTTTTGTCCAACAACTGGAGATTGAATAAAGAGTTTGAGAGCTTTGAAGGGTACGACATCTTGTCTGTGCTTCTAACCAAATACAAAGAATTGAACAAAGAGTTGACGTTCCAATTGCACAACGAAGAACAGACTACCACTAGTCTTTTCAATGTGCTACTCAGATACTCTGGTCATGACTTTGAGAACCCGTATGAGTCAGCCGTTGTCAACCTGTTGAGTTACCGTATTTTGAACCTCAATTTTGATTTGCATTATGGGACTAGCTCCTTCAATTACTTGTTGTTCCAGATCCACATGTTGTTGCACACATCCAGACACAAAGAGTACAACTACCACGAGTTGAGGAACATGAAGCTATTGAGAAAACTTGTGCATTTCCTCAAAGAACTGAAGATTGACGATTTCAACATTTCCCAGTCATTCAGAGAACAACTTGTGCAGACACTAGCTGGTATTCTTGAGCTTGATGCATCGGTGGAGACAATCATGTCTTTGTCGCAATACATTGTCTACGCGTTGTACAATGGCGAGAGTTCAACAGAATGTGGGATCATCACTTTCCAGGTATTGACTGATTACTTGTGTGATCCCAGTACTTCCATAAAGACACTAAAGAAGTTTTCTCGATCTATCCACGTGCATTTGATATTACTATTGTTCAGATTCCAAGGTTCTGAACTGGTTATTGATTGTGGGATTCGACTTATTACCAAGTTGCTCAAAGTTTTGGGCACGCCTATCATCAAGAAATTCTTCCAATTGAATCGTGGGTTGGACGTGTTGACTCTGTTCTTGAAAGATTGGTGGCTGCATGACACCATTTTATATTCAATATTTTTGGCAGCATTTGGTATTGACACCGAAGTGACGCATATACTGAAATCCTCCAAAAGCAAGACGTTGGTTGATGCTATAAAGTTGAACGCCAATGACTTGAACCAACTAGTAATGCCTGATTTCTTGGTCCTTTTGAATAACTTGGTGTTGAATTCGATGTACACCTTGAATCTAAAGTCAGGGAAGCTCCTCGGCAGTAACCCTCCTACACCAGATAGACGCAACATGGAAGAGAACGTTACGTTGTCTTTGAACACCCTTCATTTGATCAATCAATACGTTGACTCTGTCAGTCTTGGATTTGAAACTGTCAAGCCACTCCAAAAGTTCTACACCAGCAAAGAGTTCCTCGAAGGTATAACTGAATTGTTGGGGTATTTGAGATTGTCATTGAAGTGGGAAAACGCGGACGTTCAGAAATCAATGACATCCACGTATGATAAGCTCATCAAAGTGATTGCCAACTTTTACATCTCAAACTTGTCCAACGACACTTTCTTGCTGAGCTTTGACAAGCTAAGTGACTTTACCAAGAAGTTGTTATTAGATCTTGTGTTCCCAAAGGTGTTGGATCACATTAACCAATTCATTACTGTCTCCAATTTTGTCTTCAACGAGAAGCAGTTTTTCGACAACACCATTCAATTGTTACATCATTACAATGAAGAGTTATTGAAACAAAAGTACTATGTTTCGTATCAAGATTTCGATGCATTCTTGGTGTGTGCCATTTCCACCAGTGACATTGGAATTGGCCATAACATCAGTTACCTCAAGCGTATGCTTGGTGATAATATTGTCATCAAGTTTCTTCGCTTGGTTTCTGACACGGATTTGATGTTTGATCAGAGCATAGAGAACTTGGACTGCATATTGAAAGAGTTGTTGTACCGACAGACTACCAGTATGAGTAAAGATGTGGTTAGCAACGAGCAATTGGTTCACATTATCACGTTGTTACTAGGCATCGTGCTCACAACTGGTCCTAATGACGAACTGTCAAACCCTGAGTTGCCTTTTAATTACTTGAGGACATTCTATTTGATGAGACAAGATGAGTTCCCGGGGATTATCGACCACATGAACTACGACAAGAATCTAGTGGGAGATTTCTTTAATAATTTGGTTACAAAGAATGACAGCGAAACTTTGATGAGATTGCAAAAGTATCCACCTTTTGTTAAGAGCGTAATCAAAGAGTCGCACCTATTGAAAGAGCTTTACGCCAAGACAGATTACCAAAAGGTTTCCAGTATGATCGCAGTCACTCTTCATAATGGTGGCAAACTCGGACAGATGAGCAATATCTACATCAAGAGTTTTGAAAAGGATTGTGAACTGATGAAGAATCAAATTATGAACTCTGAGTTGATCAAATTTAACCGCTTGGTGCAGGATAACGAAGAGAATATCAAACATGCCATTGCTACTTATCATGGGTTGAAAACTGAAATCACGCGATTGTTTAACGAGAACGATAGCCATTCTAAAAACTATGTGCTTGACTACATCGAGAACGCTGATCGCATGAGAAGAAGGTTAGTTGTTGAAGATCAAATACCTGAGTCCGAGAGACTAACATATAACATTGACATCCCATTGAAGAGAATTGATTCTTTTACTGACGCAAGCTTCATTCATGAATATGATTACGCAATAAGTGCAACTGGTATCGATACGTTGAGTATTTCCAACGATGACATGCCCAGTGGGGACGACGCTTTTGAACTTATTGACAGCAACGATGAAGCTATCGAGGAGTCCGAACATAGCAACGCATTTGAAGATAAGAATAGAAAAGTGAGTCGAAGTTTATTCTTTGGTGACCAGATTGTCACAATCTGGAACATTAGTCAAGTCAATGGATTGGTTCCAATTGAAAGTTTGATGATTCTCGGGTTGAGTCATTTGTATTTGATAGAGAACTACATTCTCAGCAAGGACGGCAATGTTATTGATGTCAATGATGCACCAGAAGAGTTGAGAGATCCCATTTTGCAATTGGTCAACTCGCAATCCAACAACATTCTAAAGAATGAGAATAAATTGCATAGAAGCAAGAACTGGAGCTTAGACAAGTTGAGTTGTATCTCCAAAAGACAGTTTTTATTAAGAGACATTGCGTTGGAGATGTTTTTCAGCGATGGTGCCAGTATTTTAATTACATGTATGTCGACTAAAGACCGGGATGCAATCTACTCCAAGTTGTGCACTTTCGCTTCAGGTAAAGGTATCGATTATGATTTGACACAAGCACTTCAATCTTCAAGTGCCAATGCTTACTACACCGGTGGATCAACTTCGGCGTCCTCGGCATCTTTTCTTTCATCCAAATTGGTTTCTGCGCTTTCACAAAGCGGTCTTTCCAGCAGCATCTCATTCCTTGAGGCTACCAAGAAATGGAAGATGGGTGAAATGTCTAATTTTTACTATTTGATGATAATCAACACCTTAGCTGGCAGAACCTTTAATGACTTGTCGCAGTACCCTGTGTTCCCATGGGTTATAGCCGACTACACCAGCGAAACTTTGGATTTGTCAGATCCAAGAACTTTTAGAGACTTGTCAAAGCCAATGGGTGCTCAGACAACGACCAGAGCAAACAAGTTCAAAGAAAGGTTTGAAGCATTGGATAGTCTTAATGACCGTGATGCTCCTGCATTCCATTATGGTACACATTACTCGTCGGCCATGATTGTTACTTCATTCTTGATTAGGCTCAAACCGTATGTCCAATCGTATTTGTTACTACAGGGTGGTAAGTTTGATCATGCTGATAGATTATTCAATTCCGTCGAGAAAGCATGGTTGTCTGCTTCCAAGGATAACACTACCGATGTCAGAGAGTTGACCCCTGAGTTTTACTATCTCCCAGAATTTCTAGTCAACTCCAACAATTTCGAGTTTGGCAAGTTGCAAAATGGTGAGTCGTCTCATGACGTTCAATTGCCACCATGGGCTAATGGCGATCCCAAAGTATTTATTGCAAAGAACAGAGAAGCATTGGAAAGTTCATATGTCTCAGCCAACTTGCATTTATGGATAGACTTGATATTTGGGTACAAGCAGAATGGTGAAGAGGCTGTCAGAGCTCTCAATGTTTTCCATCATTTGTCCTACAATGGGGCAATCAACTTGGATAACATAAGTGACGAGACAGAGAAACGTGCTGTCATTGGTATGATTAACAATTTTGGTCAGACTCCCAGCAAGTTGTTTACTAAACCACACCCAATGAAAGATGTGCTCAATTTGCCCAACTACTACTTGACGCTATTTGACGGAGACACCACAAACTTGAAAACCGCATTTGAATCAAAGATGAATGCGCCGATTGTCAAGTTGGAAATGAGTTCCAAGAATGCCAAAAGATGGGTGGGAAGACAAAGTTGTATTTCGTGTGAAGACGATTTGTTGATTAGAAAAGCCAAGAAGTTGAAGTACGAAAGCGGATCGTTGTTGATTAATGACACTTTGTTTTTGAACTTGCACACTTCCAACATAACAACGTTGTTACAGTTGGGCCACAAATTACTAGTTACGGGTTCTTCAGATGGGACGGTATATGTGTGGAAGTGTAATTTGAGACCATCTACCAATTTGGCTAATATGGCCATACTAAGAGGACATTTAGCAAGTATTCTAAGGATTGTTTTCAGCAAAAGTTTCAAATTTGGGGCTAGTATTGATAGTGATGGATATGTTATAATTTGGGATTTCATTAGATTTCAGTTTGTGAGAAAGTTGGCACCTCCCAGCAGTAAGCTGGTAGATAGAGCACCATTGTTGACAGTTTCGAACGATTCTGGGAATTTTGCAACAGTTCATTTTGCAGATAACCAAGCTTTGTTGAGATTGTTTACTGTCAATGGCGAGCCTGTGATTAAAAAGGTGATTGAATATGCTAGTGACAATCCCGTCACGGCAATTTCATTTGCCAATACCAACACCACTATGGTTGACACAGACAAGACACTTAACCTTAATAGACACATCTATTGGTCAAACGAAATATTTGCGATTTCAAGAAAGAAAACGGTTGAGATCTGGGAGTTGGTGCAAGACGATAGCAATTGGACGTTCAAGAACATGGATCAGGTTGATTTTGGGGACAAGATCTCTGGAGACATCACTGCTATCGAGCTATTCAAGTGTTCTGAAGTTGACCATGACGACAAGTTAATTAGAGGAGAGTTGAAGTTAATTGTGGGTGATTCTGTAGGAAAAGTCTATACTTTATAATAGGTGCAAAAGGAAAAAGATCAAAAGAACATTCTATAAAACTGTGGAGCCCTTTTCTGGTTTTTTTCTTGAACTAAAAGGGTAAAGTTTTGCGACAACGGCAGGCATAATGCGCGGCATATCAATCCCGAAATGACACCCCATTTCTTGGGGATGGCTGACTAATTTTTTTCACTTCATTGATTCCCAATTCCACAGCAACCACTTTCCTTTCACCACAACCTAACCAACCATGGCTTCAACCACATGTATAAGCATTGACCTGAGACGCGACCCAGTGAAAGTCAACAGGATAGCAGTCCTCGAAACCAGCTCTGGCCCACAGACTCCCACAGACGAGCCCACACAGCAGTTCCTGATCGAAGTCATTGACCTGAACACCGACACCCCCGAAGTGTACTACCCGGAGGGCGGGCTCCGCGCATACAGCGTTGTCCTAGGTTCCTTCATCGGGCTCGTCGCTACCTTCGGGACTTTGAACTCCGTGGGTGCCATCCAGACCTACGTGTCCACGCACCAGCTTGCGGGGGTCAAGACTTCCACGATATCCTGGATCTTCTCCATCTACATCGCACTCTCGTTCGCGAACTGCATGGTCGTGGGCCCGCTCTTTGACGTCAAGGGCGCGTTGATGCCCATGGTCGTGGGCACGTTGATGATCTTTGGCGGGTTCATGGCCGTTGCGAACTGCACCACCGTCGTGCAGTTCATCTTTGCATTGTCGATCTGCGTGGCGTTGGGGAACTCGCTCACCATCACCCCGCTCGTAGGGGTCATTAGCCACTGGTTTAACTTGAAGCGCGGCAGGGCGTTGGGGTTGGCCACCATCGGCGGGTCCGTGGGCGGCATTGTCGTGCCGTTGATGTTGGAGTCGTTGTATGATAAGGTCGGATTTGCGTGGGCAATCAGAGTCTTGGCGTTCTTCTGCTTGGGGTGTCATGTCACGGCGATTGTATTGTGCCGTGAACGGATATCCCTGGGTGGGAACACGAGAGAAGATGGAAGTGGGAAGAATGAGATATGGACGAGCTTGGTGCAGATCAAGGACCAGTTTGAGTTCAGGGCGTTGTTAGATATGAAGTATTTGTTTTGCATCATCGGCACGTTTTTCACAGAGATTGCGTTGTTGTCCATGGTGACGTATCTCGCAACATATGCCATTTCAAAAGGCATGACGGAGTCCAAGTCCTATATTCTATTGACGATCTTCAACGCCACGGGGGTCTTGGGGAGATTGGTTCCCGGCATCTTGGCGGACAAATTTGGCCATTTCAACGTGATGATCTCGATGTTGATTGGGTTCTCGTTGTCGATGGTGGTTCTATGGTTGCCGTTTGGGTCCAATCATAGAGTGCTTTATGCGTTCACTGCCATCTGTGGTGTTTTCAGTTCTTCGATTTTGAGCCTCACGCCGGTGTGCCTAGGAGGAATCACTCCCGTGCATAAGTTTGGACAGAGGTATGGGTTGTTGTACTTTTTCGTTAGTTTGGGCAACTTGTTTGGTATCCCTGTGAGTGCAGCTATCATTGGGAAGGGGACACTGCATCAGTACGATATGTTTGCTCTATTCTGCTGTATATTTGGGATAGTGGGTACATGCTGCTGGTATGTCAGTAGATTCTTCATAGTTGGCTGGAAGCTAAACGTCAGAGTCTAACCAATATAGATGTATATATATACGAATTTATGAGTTAGCAATCTATCGCCTTTGTTTGGCGCCAGTTGGTCTGCTCACACCGGTGGATTTCACTGGAGTTTCTGCTTGCTCAACCTTCTCTATTCTTTCTTTAGCAACTTGGGTTTGAATATCGTTCAACTCGGCGTAGAATTCAGGGTTGACAACTTTGAGAATATAAGGAGCAATCATTACAGCAACACAGATACTGAACGTGATAGTCAATGCTCTGTTTCTGAAAATAAATCCCAATGGACTGTTCATCAACAACTCCTTGAGACTACCACCTGTGGATTGGTAGAACTCTTTGGTGTTGAAGTAGTTGATCACCAATGGGGACTTGTCGTTCAAGTCAACTGCAGAACTGACATTGTATGAGTTTTCGCCAAGCTTGTGCTCGTAGGCAACCACTGAGTCGTCGCTGGCAACGATCTTGAATCTGTTGTTGAAGAAGTTAAAATCGTAGGAGTTGACAATCAATTCGTACTCACCCGGTTGTAAAGAAGTAAACTTGAAGTTGTATTTGGAATCTATGATGGTTGAGATTGGAGTGAAGGAGTCAGATGGGTACAAGTCCACTTGGATCCTATTGTTGTAATTCTGTCCGTTGGGGACGATCTTGTTTCTGGTCTTGAACAATTCATTGACTTGTGGGATTCCTTCAATCTTTCCCTTGAACCCAATCGCAGCTACCAACGTAACACAATGGAGCAAGTAGGCAAATAGTATTGTGGATTTCATCTTTTGGTGTATTGGTTGTCCTAGTCTTTGCCTTTGAGGTCTCCGTTTTTCTCCCTGTCTTGATTTTTGTCTGTTGGGAATCTTCTTGTTCTAGGGATCTTCCTAATAGGGAAATACCGAGCGGCTCACCTCATCAGTATTTAAGCAACTTTCTGGCAGCGAAAATTTTTTTTTCAGCATTTTGTTTTCCCTTTCTTTTCTTTCCTCTGTATTGTACCACGTATGTGTATTATTGTAGGGCAACTATCCTTTGTCTCTACGATTGTTGCTCTCTACAACGCATACCAGAGTGAAAGATTCAGAGAAGACGGCATGATCTTGACAGATTGAATACTTGGTTCTGTTAAGTTTTGACGTCTTCATACATTTGTAATGGCTTGTAGGATAGTTCTCGAAGTAGCGCCTTCAAGTTCCTCTCGACGTGATTATGAGCTTGTTGGGTTGATGTTTAAGCGAAAGTACGTCGTGGCGTCCACGTCTCCGCCATTTGATCGAGAATTGGTACGAAATTTTGATGAAAAAAAAGGAAACCATATTTTGCAACTAAATTAGGCACAGCATTTGAAGGGGCAATTTCAGAGAAAGGCATGGTCTGCTATAAGACTACTAAGAATGACGACACAAGTAGAGACAGCATTGACACTGGAGTAATCATTTGGCCCTTGTAAAGTCCGTTTGTGTGTGTGTTTACTTCGGCGCCGTCCCTGAGCTACAATTCCGCAACTCTAAGCCTTGATTCTACTACTCCTCAATCGAAGCTTCACCATCTTCAGTTGGTAAGCAAAAACACAGTTGAGGGTGTTGCTTAAACTACCTGGCGTTGGCTGCGGCTCCAATTCTAAATGATACACGTAAACAAATAACGATCTTCCACACACACACACATACACGCACGCGGAAAACGAGAAAAAGAAATAAAAGAGGAAAAATTTCCAACGAGACTTTCGTAGCAAAACCAGAACAAAAAAAAAAGAGATACCGCTGTACACAACAACTCTACACAGCAGACACTCAGACAAGATAGGATAAAACTGACACCATGGCCAACTACTTGAGCTTAGCGGTATGTGATAGCGCACTCAACCATTTGATGTCAATGAGCATATTACTAACACCTGTGTCTAGCAATTCAGCAATGTTTCAGAAAGATTCAACTTGGATAGAATCAAGTCCGATTTCAACTCAGTCCAATCCACCATCTCCAAACTAAGACCACCACAAGAGTTCTTTGACTTTAGAAGACTCTCCAAGCCAGCCAACTTCGGCGAGATCCAACAAAGGGTTGGCTTCAACTTGGGCTACTTTTCCGCCAACTACATCACCATTGTCTTAGCCTTGAGTGTTTATGCCTTGGTGACAAACTTTTTGTTGTTGTTTGTCACTGTGTTTGTCTTGGGTGGTATCTACGGTATATCCAAGTTGAACGGTGAGGACTTGGTGTTGCCGGTCGGAAGATTCAACACTTCGCAATTATACACTGGGTTGTTGATTGTAGCTGTCCCATTGGGATTCTTGGCCAGTCCTATTTCCACCATGATGTGGTTGATTGGATCTAGTGCCGTCACTGTTGGTGCTCACGCTTCATTGATGGAAAAGCCAATCGAGACTGTTTTCGAAGAAGAAGTTTAATCATAGGTCATTCATGCTGCTGCTTTTTTGTTCTTGTTTGTACATTACTTATACATTTACTGCAATATTTACTTTTACTAGGTCACACGATATGTATGCACCCTCTTTTTGAGTTCTCTACACTTGTTCGGAATCACAGTCTAATGCTAGTAATTATATTTGTCGTATTAAATAAACCCATTATAAAAATATTTTATACATAAAAGTAATTCCAGAAGAATAGCAAGGGGGATGGGAGCCACAGGTAGGTGCACAATGTCATGGAGCACAACATCGACGCCCAGTGGTTCTTCTTAAATCAAAACAATCTTGAGGAAACCATTCGCAAGTGTATAGAAACATTTGTAGCAACGAGCTTAGATACCCAACTTGGTTCTTCTCCAGTGTCTTCTCTTAGCATTGTATCTGATCTTGTTGTCAGTTCTCAATCTGATCCATTGTGGCAATGGTCTGTTTTGCTTTTGAGCCTTGGCTAACTTTTGCTTAGTTCTGAAAGATTTTTGAGACTAAAGGGGCAATGTTAGTATTGGTTCGTCCTTCTAGTTGTCTGAACAGATGAGTGATTATTAACGTTGTGTTCTATTGCTGGTTTCTCAGTCACTCCTGTGGTGAAATAAGCCAAACACGTGTGAGTCCTGTTATAAGTCTCTCTAGTCATCTGGTGAGTGATAATCTGAAGGGGGGGGGTACATACAGGCATCTTTGATCTTAATTAGTTAAGGGAGGAAAGAAGTCTCTGAAAGTATTGTGAAAAATTTTTGTTTGAGAAAGATTTTTTTCTTCCTGGGATTTGGTAGAGTGGAAATGGCAACACCCACACAGTGAGAGAGACAACCAGTGAGAGGCCCATACTAACAACAAGAGAGAGAGAGAGAGAGAGAGAGAGACAGAGACAGAGAGAAGAAGAGAAAAAAATTTGTGTGCGCAATATGCAGGACCACCACTCTCCCAGTAAAATGCAAAACACCAGAGCTCTTCAACTGTAGCGCTGCAGTCTCACTAGTATGGGAAAACGAAAAAAGAAAAAATTTCAGCCAGTTTTTTCACAACTCCTTTCTGAACTGCTCCTACCCACACAGACAATTCAACCATGACCAGAACCTCCGTCTTAGCTGATGCTTTAAACGCCATCAACAACGCTGAAAAAACCGGTAAGAGACAAGTCTTGATCAGACCATCCTCCAAGGTCATCATCAAGTTCTTGACCGTCATGCAAAAACACGGCTACATTGGTGAATTCGAATATATTGACGACCACAGATCAGGTAAGATCGTTGTCCAATTGAACGGTAGATTGAACAAGTGTGGTGTCATCCAGCCAAGATTCAACGTCAAGATCAACGACATTGAAAGATGGACCGACAACTTGTTGCCAGCTAGACAGTTTGGTTACGTCATCTTGACCACCTCCGCTGGTATCATGGACCACGAAGAAGCTAGAAGAAAGCACGTTTCTGGTAAGATCTTGGGTTTCGTTTACTAGATTAGCAATGTAATAAAATAGCATCCTTTTGTCATTAATATATCATTTCACATGATGGTTTGTAATTAACACTAGATATCTGTAGGTTATATTTTGCAATTTTGTTTTGTTAGTATTCATTAGGGCTATAGACCTAATGTCAAGTATTTGCACGTGCACCACTCTTATTGAGGGACCACCAAGGGAGAAAATTTTTATTGTGCAAACCCGCATACACTTTTTCTTTTTTTACAGGTTCACGCCCGTAGTACCAGTGCGAACTACGCAGTGAGGGAGAAACAAATTATCGAAAAAAGTTGAAAACTCTTCTCTGCCATAGTACCGTTTGATACACATATACACAGTAATATCAAAGATGTCCACTGGTATGTTTAGGGTGTACCAAAGATCTGAATGAACTCAATAAGGGAAAGACCAAGGGGGAGAGATAGACAAGGATAGAAAGAGAATTGAAGGGGATAGATAGTTTGAGAGAGACACAAGGGAAGATATGAACGAGTGAAAAATTGATCATGTTAGGAGAATACCCAACAAGCACAATAGAAAGAGATGTCATGTCATGCTGATTAAGCTATATTACCTCCTCCATTCTGGAACTATTGAATGTTCATGGTTTCTTGCAGACCATCACCTCCATCATGTCCAAATTTTACTAACATTTTTAATTTATAGACCGTTCCCAAGTTTTCGGTGTTGCTAGAATTTTTGCTTCCTTCAACGATACTTTCGTCCACGTTACTGATTTGTCCGGTAAGGAAACCATTGCCAGAGTCACTGGTGGTATGAAGGTCAAGGCCGACAGAGACGAATCCTCTCCATACGCCGCTATGTTGGCTGCCCAAGACGTTGCTGCCAAGTGTAAAGAAGTCGGTATCACTGCCGTCCACATCAAATTGAGAGCTACTGGTGGTACCAAGACCAAGACCCCAGGTCCAGGTGGTCAATCTGCCTTGAGAGCCTTGGCCAGATCTGGTTTGAGAATCGGTAGAATCGAAGATGTCACTCCTGTCCCATCCGATTCTACTAGAAGAAAGGGTGGTAGAAGAGGTAGAAGATTGTGATTTCGTTTATTCACAACTACTGCTACTTACAACTACATTATTCTTTTGGGGGGTTTGAGATAAATGTTTTTTGAAAAACAAAAAAGGTATTTTTGAGAAATGTTTATATTGTATTCTATTCTAAAAATGCATTCGATGATTGTATAAAGTTAATATATACATAATTTAAGAAAACAGTCAACAGGTTATTACAAACTCGTAAAGCACCACCACGGACTCTGCGCTCGCACCACCAAAGAAAACTTCACTGCATCGATAAATCAACATTTCACCGCTATTTCTAGGATGAGACCAGTACCATGTCGTTCCCACTCCTACGAAAATCCATAAGACGTCTACCACTACGACCAGCACCGTACTTGACTCCCATACGTTGTTACAAGAAAAGAGATCCTCACAATGAGCCAGCCAGGAACAATGTCAGAATAGCCTTGAACCTACTCTTCCCCGGTCTAGCGCCAATCAACAATGCCGAAGCAACAGAGAATGCCATCGAAGCACTTAAAAAGGACCCATCAGCACAATTTCAAGAAGTTCCACGAGTGAGAATACCAGTGGTCACCATCGAACAACCGGAGCAGCTCCAGAGTGCATATCGTGAGTACCAGGAAGCGTTGTTCTTGTTTGGCAAACCGGAAAATCCAGAGGGCTGGATGCAAGAACAGACAGAGGCGATTAGAGAGCGGAAACTCCCTGTGATTTTCAGACCTGAGGCTGATGCATTCTTTGAGGGGTTTGACTTCATGTTTCCTATCTACTCGAGCAGTCAGTTTGTCACATCATCGATGGTGTACTCACAGGGACCTCCCATCTATGAGAAGAACGCAAGGTTTAATGAGTTGGTGGAGCTCGATAAGTTGCGGGATATAATCAAGTTCAACCCGATGTACCTAGTTGGAGCCGCAGAGCACATTGGGAAAGTGTATCAGGAGTTGTTCACAGGAGAGTGTCAGAGCAAAGAAATCGCTGAGTATTTGACACGGTTGAGAACATTGGGAGAGAAAGCGGTAACTTACTATCTAGCATTGTATGTGCCCAACAGAAGCGAACCCCTTGATGCAAGTTCGATTATCAGAGATTGGTGCTTCCCGAAAATCGTCAAGAGCAACCAAACATTGGTTGACGCGATGATCGCGGAACCTTTAAACACGCTTTATCAGTACTTCGGGCTAATCACATTGGTCAATGGGCCAATCACACGAGAGTGTATTCACAGCATGGTTGAGCTTGGCCAACCAGAAACACCTACCAAGAAAGAAGATGTGAGGTTGGTTTTGAGTGATGAGGAGAAGCAACTATTAGAAGAAAAGACGAAGCACTACTATCACATTGGCTTAATGACGTTGGAGTCAGTAGATGCCTATACAAGCTTGAATAAGGTGGAAGCGCCACCAGTGAAAGAATTGACGCCTGAAGAAACGGCGATACTAGGATTCTTGGTCTATACGTCCTTTAGCACTGCTTGTCAGTTCTTAGGGGTAGAGCCAGTGTTCACCAAAGCAAGAAAGCAACATATTGTACAATTGTTCAACAGTTCCGAGACAGAGTGGGCGTTTCCAGAGCTCAAAAGAAACAACACGCCATCGAATCCACTCGAAGTCACGGTCCCGCTAGTCAACGAGAACAGAGTTAACAACATCCTCATGATGCAGCCAACACAAGGCGACACTGACTTAGACAAAATTATTAAACGCAACAGCGGTGTTGCCGGAGCCAGGTACGAGTACTTTTTGAAGATCGCATTCACTAGGCACTTGCTGGAGTATGGGTTTCATGCCAACGAGCTTCTTTTGACGTTGAGCGGCCAGCCATTCAAGCAGTACATACAGAGCCGTTTTAGTTCCGAAGTGCCATTCAACCAGATCTTTGGATGTATGTCCGAGCAGCAGAAGCTTGAGTGGACAGATGACATGGTTAACAAGTTGAAAACCGTCATGCAGAACTTGGATGCATTCTCGTTGGACTTCTTTTTGCACGAGTTCAAAGATCGGGTTAGGAAACGGTCGCAAGTGAGCATCACTACTCACGGCTTGAACAGATTGTTGCAGTGTGTGGACGAGGACAATTCGGGGGACACGTACTTGCGTGATCTCGGCGCCGCGTTCGTTCGCTATGCCTATACGAAAAGCACCATGGGCGTAATGTTGCACGAGGTTATACTGACTATTAGAGCAGTGGAAGCGGAGCTAAACGACATCCAGTTGAGCAAGATTGGGAAGATTGTGAGTGGAAATAGGCTTGAAGAGAATGAAGCGTTTGAACAGAGCTTACTTGATGCCATTGAACTCAAAGGAACGAGCAACTCGGAGGCTCCTTTTGTGATGGATGTGCTTACTGAAGGCATCCCAGCACCGACACCACAGGCAGCCAGAGTCAAACGACCATTCCTGCAAAAGGTGGATCTCAAGAACCTCAAGCTTCCAATTGTGGAATGCACCGACAATTTGCAGAAAGCAATGTTTATAAACTACTACATCTTGCCCAAAACCTTGCGTTACTTGCGTCCAAAGAACAGAAAGGTAGAGAAGGCGCCATTATTGGAATTAGTGTCCAAGACAGCGCTGCTCGGGCGGGCGTACTTCGACTACGTCGCCTTGTACAAGCTGCGCACTAACAGCATCAACGACGTCCTCAAAGAGAAGAAAGTGATTCGGGACATCTGCAGAGCAACGGGGTTGCATGATCCATACACGGACAAGTTCAAGTACTGGTACCGCAACTCGCTCAAGATGAGGAACATTAACGAGTATAACGAGCTCGTGACGTACGTGCAGATGTTCAACCAGTACTTGGGGCTCCTTTACACGTATCATAGGAAAGAACTCGACTTGTATATAGACAATGTAGTTGCTGAGTTGATTAAATAGATCCCAGATATCGAGGGAATAACATACCCTTTTATGGTCAGCCAATGAGCGAAGACGGTTGCGACTTTTAGCTGCTTGTAGTGGCATTGTTGGGGGGTTCTTATCGACTTGGGTTTGTCGTCCCTCCGTATTTTTCCTGATTAGGTTGCAATTTCCAGAGCGCGCACAAAGAAGGAAGTCGTGTCCTTTCGCAACATCACTTTAATTTGCGTCTCTGTGCAATTGATAACGGGGGGAAGAGGAGGATGAGATGATAGGCAAATACTTACACACAGAGGGGGAGGCATTGACTGATACAGTCATTTGCGTTTTTTTTACTCAATTCGAACACAGTTTCCATAAATGTTTAATATGTGGGTTTTCTTGTATTTAAACCATCTTTGATCCCACATGTATGTTTTTGACTTTTCGTCTTGGTGTGGATATAGTACACCACCACAAAGATACACACACTAACACAATGATGATGATTGATCAGGCTGCTTTGGTTGTGTTTATCATAGGTGCTACGCTTGTGTTATCCCATAAATACATCAAGTCGCTCCTCAACAAACTCAGCACCCCCGCAAAACAACCACCCGCTACAGAAGAGAAGACGCAAGGTTATAGCTCAGACGAACCCTTACCCGAGCCAACACCATTGATGATCACGCCCGATCAAGTCGAGAACTATGATGACAGACCATGGAGACCGTTCAGATGGCCGTACCACCAGACGATGTCGATCTTCAAGCTCGACATCAACCACTGGCTCGACATGGACAAGTACTACGTGCACTACATCCAGGAGAAGGAACGCATCAGACACAAGTACGGCAAGGAGAACTTTGACTGGTTGCCCGAGGGCTACGATGCGTGTTTTGAGTTGATGGAGATGGTGTCGTCGCACTTGATCAAGCGATACCCTTTGCTATTCACCGTTTTGAAAGACGGGGACTATGAGTCTGGCAAGGAGGGGGATGGCAAAATCATCAGGAATGAGATCACCAAGGAGGTGTTGGACATGACGTTGCCCTTGAAGGAACACCCGTTGATTTACGTGTCGAAGCTCGCAAAGGAGGACTTTTACGTTGTGTTGAAGAACCCAAAGGACGGGTTGCACTACTTGGTTGCTGCCGCCGTGCCGTTCCCCGGCGGTACGTTCTCGATTGACCGCAAGATCGGCAACCACATCGACACGATCCACAAGGACGTTCCTTACTACAAGGAGAAGTTGAAGAAGTCGATGGAGAGGTGGTTTGACAGGATGAAGCCCAGCGATCCCGTCGAAAGAGCAAGCTGGTACATTACCTGGGACGTCAACTTGAAGGTGAACAATGTCTACCAGATGCCGGAGTTCAGACCCAACTTGGAGGCGGACATGAAGTCGACACATCCACGGAACTTCAATGTCAGGATCGAGAGACAGACATTGAGAAGGTTGCCCAAGTCACAAGCCATTATCTTTACCAACCATCCCGTGTTTTACTCTCTTGAGGAGATGCAAGACGAGCCCATGGTTCCGTCCTTGCTCAAGAAGATCTTGTACGAGGGTCCCGAGGACATCTTGAAGTACAAGAACATGCCGTTGATCAGAGACCACCTTCTGGGATACCTTGACGAGTTGATCCAGAGACAAAAGGACTTGGGGATCATTGACGACGACACCCCGCTTAGAACGCAGCCAACGTATCCGTTTGCGCACTGGGTCAAGACCGATTTCGATTACGTCAATGGGTGGAACAACCCTAGTCCTGTGTACGATAAGAGCCAGAAGAAAACGGAGCTTTATAAGGATCGCCCATTAGCAGATAACGAGTAATCCAGAGAAGGATTATATACATAGCTTTCTAAAAATACATGCATGCGGTGTTTAACCTTTTTTTTTGGTAATGAGTTACTCCTAACCGTCATTCAAGAATGTTGTATGACAAAGGGAATGACTGTGCAGTCGTGAGATCTAACATACCCGGGACAGGCTCTACCTGACAACGGGCGTAGCGTTGGCAAAGCCGGCAGTTGGAGCAAGTCAAGAAATTGCATGAAGCAGAGCCTCCTCCCAACAGTCGGGCAGTGTGAGTGTAGTTGTCCCCTCTCGCCTGGTTTCGGTTACCGTGTCCCGTCGCCCCTCAGGAAGGAGGTTTTTGGGGTTGACCAGGAGGAGGAGAAAACATTCGCCAATGCAATCGTAAATCGCAAGGCAGGTTTGAGTTCCTTGATCTGGAATTTGTATGCAGAGATATGTAAGTAATTAAGTTATTAAACCTAGCATAAGCAAGAAAAAATATCCACAAACTTCAGAGCTCTAGCCATCCTATTAATAGAAACAGTGTACTTCTTGTGCACTGTATTGTTGGCCAACACCAACCCCCCTTTTTCTCATGTGCTATGGTTAGGTGAGACCGAGAACTAGTTGGCAACATAGCCAACAGCACCCACAGCGCCAAAAAAGGAAAAGCTCCCCCAAGCTCTTACGTCATAGGATTGTTGGCACACATGAAATTGCAAGGGGCCAAGTGAGGTTGTCGTGTGCGGGTCAATATCTCTTCGACGTGTCTGTGTAAAGTTGGCCGGAGTATTTTGTTCGTTTATTATGGACCCACTCCTGGCACAACTACCAGTGGATGAGTTTGTGTAATTGCACAGATTAACAACAAAAACAAGCTCAAATGCATCACGCTCTGGTGTCCTCTCTCTCTACCTCCCTTCCTCTCCCCTATTCACAGACCAGCCCTTGTGGTACAAATAGCTGTGGATTGGCAGTGGTAACTCCAGAGGATCTGCGCTTAATCCCGAGATCAGTTAAACAAAGGCTCCTTCAAGTGCTGATCCCACCACCCCTTTCAAGTGACTGCAACGTCTGTGTTGACCACTAAGCATAACATAGACAAGCGTGACGATTCGTGGAGGTTCTTTTGACGCGGTTACTGGTTTTGTTTGTTTGTTTGTCCGGAGGGTGAGATTTTGTGGCGACAATTTTAGTTAGAGATTACGGGAGAGAGAGAAAGAGAGAAAGCGAAACATTTCTGAATCAGGTTGGCGGGTTTTTTTTGCTGAGTCTCTCTTTTCTTCAGATGTCACCAAAGTAAACTACCACCTCATACAATTATTCCATTTCCTCCTAAAACAAGGTCAAACCTTTTTCGTGTCACATCCTCCCTTAACACATCCCACGCCTGCCCTTATTCTCTTTCGTCAGCAGTAAGGCCCCCAGGGGATCGGCATTTTTACCAGGAACAACAACAACTAAAAATTCAAAACTAAAAAAAAAAATAAATAGAAAATGGGTGAATATATTAGAACTTCTTTGGAGGCTCCGTCCAATATCCAAGAGTACCCAAGCTCACCACTACAATCCATAGAAAGACTACATAGACGATCCCCGTCAGCAACAGCAACAGCAGTACCAAACAGCACAACCTCACCCACTTCCCCTATTTCACAGCAACTAATTAATGACGCAGACATGGACAGAGAAAGTATATACTCCTTTGACTCCGTCAGCACAAGCGGCAGATTGTTGGACAGACTAGGTCTAGAGGACGACGATGAGAACTTTGAAGATGATTCCTATTCCATGATCAACAAGAGAGAGAGCATGGCGTCTATACAAACTACTGGTAGGTTGTTGGACAGACTAGAGTTGGACGGTTCCAGGACGCAACCTCATGTACAGAACAAAATGCTACCCCAGCAGAGATCCGTGTTGCCCATCCAGCCCGTGAACAACTTGGCCGATATCAGAGGGTTGAAAAACCAGCAGAACCCACAGGCCCTACAACGTCGTCTAACGGAGTTACTGAAACAGCGTCCGAGCGAGCAGCCTGAGGGGAAACCCAATTTGGTCGCTTCGGTGCAAAAACCTATACAACGAACAATGAATAACATACAACAACCACAGAAACCACAACAGGCCCCAGCCCATTTGAAACATGTGCCGATGAATCTTGTATTCAAGAATATGAACAACTCGGCGGAAACGATAAAGTCGGACGCAGCTTCATTGAAGAAAGTGGATACCCAGAAATCACAAACACCCGAAGTGAGTCGGCCACCAAGCATAGCAAATGTTCCTTCTCCCCTGTTGTCGCCAAACAACTCCAATCCTTCTAGTGGAGCCAGCTCCCCGGCGTTGAGTGCGTCATCGTCAACTGCTTCGTTGCGTACGTTGCAGAACCAGTATCTGTCAGACCCCAATGTGTCAATATTGTCAAGCTTGGAAGTTAAAACACGAACAAACAGATCCAACTCCGTGAGACCACAGTCGCAAAGACCAACAAATGTTACAAGAACTCCCTCAGCGCCGGCTATTCGAAGAAGAAGCAACGAGAGCACCGAAACTGTCGGTATGAGAGTCAGATCAGATAGCACCAATTCCAACTCGTCGTTCAGCACTATAAATTCAAACACATCACAGGGCACTTTGACTTCCGCATCAATAGCAAAACAACTGATAGATTTGTCCAACCCATACCACAGAACTAGTTATGCTTTGCAACTAAGAAGTATCGGCAACCATAGAGAAGCGTCGTACCAATTACAAATTGCAGCCAATGAGCCTAACAACTACCCCAAGGCAATGTTCCTATACGCCATGGCCTTGAAATTTGGACAAGGCGTGAAGCAAAACGACCGCCATGCAATCAAATGGCTCACCAAGTGTATCTTGCTAAGTTCACTGAGCATCAACGCGCACAACATCTCCATCGTCATTGAGAAATTGAACGGGCTTCCACTCGACGACGTGGTCAAGTTGATCATGAAGAACTTGCGCAACACTGTCGACAAAGACGTCCACCAGAATGGCCAGGACCCGTTGATCTTGTACCCGATCTTCCTGAAGCTCACCAAGACCCAGACCGCCAAGGTCGTCAGCATCTCGCGCAGCAAGGGCGATGTCGTGGCGTGCAGTTATCACGAGCTCGGAATGTTGCTCATTAACGGGTGCGGACAGGAGGAAGATGGCATCTGCTGCTTGCAGAAGGCAGGTTCTATGGGGTACATTGACGCCATGGTCAAGCTTGGTGAGATCTGGAGCCAGAAGACGAAGACGCACAAGAAGGACTTGAACAAGGCCGCTGCGTGGTTGAGATTGGCTGAGTTATTGGGTGTCAAAGATATCGGGAACTCCTGGATCTACAAAGCGAAGTATAATAAATAGAGAGTGAGTCACAAATAAATAGGGTCGTAAATTTATCTTCAACGAGATTCAAAAATTCTATAAAATAACACAATTTCAATCAATAACATAACAAAGTTTATAAATGATTCAATGGTGATGATGAGCCTGTAGTCGATCTGGTTCTTGAACCCGTGCAAGTAGTTCGTCTTGAACATCTTCACAACAAGCACGATCGGGATGCTAGCGGAGATCGTGGTGAAGTACATCAGGAACGCAACCCAGTTGTACAATAACCAGTTGAACTCGTCTAGGAAGACCCAGAACGCAGGTGTGTCTATTAACAACTGGCCGTATTTCTCAAACAACGGGTCAACCCTCACTGGTGATATGGGTGATGTGACGGAGATGTCGTAGTAGTATGCCATAAAGTACTGGAACTTGATGAAGCGTTCAATGATGGGTTTGGAGATGATCTCGCAGCTCTCGTAATCAACGTTGGAAGTGTCGGTGTTTGGTTGGTGTTCGCTTAGCGAGTATGTGGATAACCTGTGTTTTAGGAGCGGGAAGCGTTCCTGGGTGCTGATGTATGGCTTGGTGTTCTCGTTCTCTCCAATTGGTAACAATGGAGGAAGTAACCAAGAAAACCAGTTGATGAATGATAAAACAGTGAATGGTTTGTGGGGAGATGCCTGTTGTGTGTTATCGTCACCATCTCCATCACTGTCGCTGTCATTAGCATGCTTGCCGTGTTTGTAGTCAAAACCTGCACCACCACCAAACTCTAGCTTCCCACCGTTGGGGAGTTTGAACTTGACGTTTCCTCCGCCTCCGCCACCATAATGGGTTTCATTTGAATGCATCGAACTGTCGTCATCAGCTTCGTCTATATTCTCAAACACTCTCTCGAGTTCAGGTAATATCGACTTTGCTAGACTTTTTGGTAAGGCTGTTGGCTCGCTCTGCTCCTCTACTTCGCTAAAAGCTGCGATAGCTGTAGCATTATTCAAGTAATATGTGTTCTGCGGTGACACGGAATAGAGCTTGTCGACGAAATCCAGACACGACTTGTAATTCTTGACACAGTTCAAGGTCGACATGGAGCTGTTTGATTTCTTCATGGGAGTGGCAATGGGCGACGATGGTGCCGGTGTAGTGAACTTGCTGCTCTGGAGGTTAAACTCGGTGGGTAAGTCCTTGTATGAAAACTTCTTGTTTAGGGTTGTCTGGTTATATGGTACCAATGTATGGCTAGAGTCATGACTAGCCAATGAATTTCTTGATTTTTTACCGTTTGGCTCCTCTTTAACACTCTTAAAATTTTCAAATAGGTTTTCAATTTGCTCAATGTTGGTCGCTGAGCTCTTGTAGTGGCACGAGTCGCCCCAGACATGGTAATAATTCAAGAACTTGCGGTAGATATGCTCGTAGTCAAATGGGTTGTAAAGTAAGATGCTGTTAAGAACCAAGCTGTAACCTAACCAAATAAAAACCATATCAAAAATGTCAATATCAAACTTGTAGTACTCGTAGTATATTATGCTGAGCTTGATCGCCTCTTCTAGAATCGGGTATATGAAGGAATCAAATATCGATGAGGTGTTGCCAATGTTGAGCTTGTTGCTTATGATAAGACGGTAGATGAACTTGATGATATAGGATACCACACCGATAACCACACCAGCCATGATATCGGCAAAGATTTCGCACGTTGCGGTATGTGGATGTAGTGTCTTGTTTATAATATAGGTGATGTTGATGATGCCTAGCACCGTAACCACTAGTAGTATGACCACATAGTAGTATGAGCTCACGTTCATAGTGCACAGCAGGCTTGGGGGGTAATCGGTTGTATTGTTTCTGAAGACAGACGCTGTTGTTGTTGATGGTTCGGTTGTTTGCTTCTTAAACTAATTTGAATACGGTGATGATCATTCAGTTATATGTAACCCTGTGATAATAATTTTTATTATGTCTTCTTTTCTTCTTTTGTTTGTTTCCTCGGAGTGCGTGCACATCTGCTCAAAAAAGGCCTTACAATTGAAGAATCTGAAAATTCACACTAAAACCCCTCAATCAATTTTTGCCACCACGCACACCCTTACCCACAACTACAACCACACTCTCTCACCACAGTCAGTTTGCCACCCCCTGCCAGAGATGACAAAGAATGATTCCAAAAGTGTGATACCATTAGAGTCCAACCCGGCTATATTCACCGACCTCGCTTACAACCTTGGTCTAACCCCGGTGTTGGAGTTCCATGACGTCTACTCCTTGACAGACCAGGACTTGTTGGGGTTCTTGCCCAGTCCAATCTACGCCGTAATCCTCTTGTTCCCCTTGAGCAACAACTACGAGAACTACAGAAAGGAGCAAGACACGTGCAACGACAAGTACAACAACGAATTGAACAGCCAGGTCAAGTGGTTCAAGCAGACGATTGGCAACGGCTGCGGCTTATACGCCTTGCTCCACATCTTGACCAATTTGCCCAAGGACTTGATCGTGTCGAACTCGAAATTGGCCAATTTGTTGGAAAACATCGGGTCCGGCATGTCCGTGGACGAGACCTCCTCGATCATTGAGGCGTTGGAGTCGGATATCAAGTTGGATGAGAATTTCGGCGAGAGGGGCCAGACGGAGGCGCCTGCGGCTAGCGAGTCGGTGGATTTGCATTTCATCACGTTCATCAAGGGCAAGGATAACCATTTGTATGAGTTGGATGGCAGACGTAATGGACCTATAGATTTGGGTGAGTCCGTCGATGAGTCAAATATAATCAAGGACCCTTTGTTGACGGAAAAGATCCAGTTCTACATTGAGAACGCCGACGAGGCCAATAGGAATAATTTTGCAATCATGGCAATTGGTCCTTCTACAGATTAGGAAAAGTCATTCTTTCACACTTACATATATGTATATTGTATATGCTCCGGCGAAATGTATGTATATAAATGTGCTCAAGTAAAAGCCAACAAAACTCAAACACATTGGAACACCTGGCTAAACTCATCACAAGCGACCTAGAATAATAATAATAAAAAAGAAGAAAGAAAAAGCATGAATAGTTTATGGTTAGTACTAGATCATTGTTGACCTTTAATGTCCACCTTGTTAAATTTACCAACAAGGATCCTCAAGACGGGTCTCACCTTCGACAGCAGGACCAGCAAGTTCTTGTCGATGAAGGCACCCAAGCCGATAGAATGCAAGTACTTGTGGCAGGCCCTTGTTGTCTCTTTGTCAGTACCCTCGGTCATTCGCAACTTTTCAGCCACAAGAGCGAGGTCGAAAGCGGCAAAAGTGTGGGACATGGAATACAAGGCTTTGATTCTAATCTCGGGTAACACTTGATCCTTGAGGAATTTGAACGCAGTCTGCGTTTCTGGGAAACTGTTAAACGTTGCCAACTGGAAAAAGGGCTCATAGTCACCTTCAAGAATGCTACTCTGAACCTTGAACAAAGACTTTATGAAATCCATGACGATTTTCTCACTATCGGTTAGGCGAAAGTGATCATAGGTTAGTAACAACTTGAGGTGCAACCTAGATACTTCGCTGTTATTCTTCGTGGCAATCATATAAATCAAATTGTACAATATCTGTTCCAACTCGTGCAGATAGAATTTATCTTGCAAAGTTGGGTCCAGCTTTCTTTTGGTACTGTATAACTGCTTCAATTGTTGCGAGCACTGATTGAAATCCCCCAAATCTTCCTTCTTAATAGAAATCCGGGCGTTTGTCTCATAAACCAAAATGGTGAAATCAGACTTGATGTGCTGAACAACTAGGTCTTGACGAATTGACTTGAGCTGACTTATAATGTTGTACTTTTCGTTATTGCTAAACTTTTCGAGGACAAAGGGCAAACTTTGACACAAGATATTCTCTGGTCTGACGTTCTCTGGTCTGGCATCTGATGTTAGTCTCATGTATTCTTTCTCCAAGGCGGTGCTTGTACCCACAATAGGCAAACCTGAGTCTTTTGTCTCGTAAAATGTCGATATTGGGGCAGGCTGGCGCAAGTCCTTGAATCTCTCTAAACGTGCCCGTTTGCGTTCCTCCGAGTCATAGTTGGACTGGTATCTTTTTTGTCCTCCGTTAGTATTGTTCATTTTGCCCTTCGGTCCTCGGCTGTTCTTGTTATTGTTATTGTTATTCTTAGATTGTTTCTTAGTATTCTGGTCTTTTCTAAAATTGTTCTGGTTAGTAGTATTGTTCTGCCTTCTATCAGGAACAAATGGTGGGGCTGGTGCAGCACCATTAGAGGCCCCTGCGCCTTGCGCCGTGGCTGGCAAAAGGCAGTCTAATTTGAGGATACCACCGCCGTCCAAAATTGGAACGATCTGGTTGTCCCAGTTGTTAGAATCAATAAGATTCTCTTCTATAGCATTGCGGATCAACTGATTGATCTGAACGACCCCAGTGCTACGCAGCCCTGGCTTCAATGAGCCTATTCTTAGTGAGTTCCTGTTGTAAAATCCCTGCAATGGCGGTGGCCACGCAGGATCAAATTCCACAAGTGCAGCAACATTTTCCGTGTTCGGTGGTCGGGAACTTTGGCCAACACTGGGGGCTGGTGCTGCAGTTGCAACTCCTTCTCTGGTACCAAGGAGAACGAGGTTTGCATTTTGTTTTGGTTCATTACTTTGTTGGGACTTACCTTTACTTCCTCCCTTCTTGCCTCCTCTGCTGCCCGCTTTGCCTCCTCCACTTTGAGGACCTCCGTGGCCGCCTCTGTTTGAAGAATTTCTGTCTGACATGATGGTTAGTGTGACTATGTCTTGTTGTTGTGTTTGTAGATTGGACGATGGTCGTTGAAGGATTTTTTTTTTTCAGATGAATATTCAGCTGTCTCCTTGGACGAGAAAGAATTTTATGTGCGTTTGGACTCCCCAACACGACCCGCACGCTGGCAACACCGCAGAATGTGGTGGTCCCATAACGCGTTGATTGGTGTATGGACGGTTATCCTATAAGTTAGGAAGTTATTGATTTTTTGGTGGTGTCTATAAATGGTCATTACAAACACTAAGGGAGAGTGTGGTTGGTTATGGGTTGTATGCTCCGTCGACCTTTCAAGCAGACGTACTGCCACTTGTGGATAACCACTGATCGCGCTATCTGTCCTACACTCTGGGAGCTTGTGCCTATTAGCAGACCTTCTGGCGACGCCTTCTTGTCATAGTACGCCCCACTTTGTCAGATATGCTATCCGTTAGATGAGTATGCCAAAGCATACTGATAGTTTGCGTTGGTGCTTCTCGGTATCTGGAATCTGCGTCCACCGTGTTTGCTGCAACCCGGCGAGCTTAAACTGTAGGGAATTTCTTCGGCGCTAACTATGGCTCTTGTGTCTCTTTTTCCTTTTTGTTGTTTTTTGGTTTTTTTTTTCATACTTTTTTCCCCGAACAATAAGGAAACTTTCTTAGCTAAAAAGAGAGTATCTCAAGCTTTGATAACACCAACTTTCTGCCAGGCATTGCTAGAAGTAATGAAGTCGTCGATATTCACAACCAGCACGCCACAGCCACGGAAGTCCACCGTGGCGATAAGCACATCCAAAGAGAACGGATCCTCGTCCTCGTCGTCGTCTTCCAAACGACCTAAAAACATATCATGGAATCTTGATGAAATGATGTCAACATATATGTCTTCAGGAGCACTTCCTCCAATGCTCTCCCCGACAATACCAGACGCCCCGTTTGCTGGTCTGAAGGAGGAAGAAGAAGACAATGATACACGCGAAGAAAAGGCAAAAGAGACCTCACTGCCTAAACAAGAGAGACAGTTGAAAGCTCCAAGACCAAGTTACCCAAGTGCCAAAAAGAGACTACTGCATGAAGACAACAGCGGCGATTCCAGTTCTGAAGATGATAGTGTGATTCGACAGCTCAAGTCTCGAAAGTTGTCGCCCACATTACCTCCAATGTTTAAGAATACGCCAACTCCGAGCAACCATAGCCACACTGAAGAACCAGCCCCGCCTTCTGCAAATTCATCTTTTACCAATAAACCTACCAAAGTGGGCACGTTCAAGTGGATAAACAAGTTGAACGACCCAGCAAAACCCAAGTTCCTACTACGTATCACAGTGAACAACAAGTTGAAGTACAAGAAGTTCTTTGTCAAACCACCTAGTCCACTGAAATTGAGTGGCTTCAAGATCAGCTCAGCCAACGAGAAGCAGCTGTCGCAACCACCACCACCACCGAAGATTGTCGTTGACGACACAGAAAGGCAGGAGTTCCTTAGAGACAAGGAGAAACTTAAAAAAGAACTTGAGAAGCTTAAGAGAAAACAAGATGAATTCATTCGTGAGCAGGAATCTAGGGAGAAAAAGTTGGCTGAACAGGAAAGTTCTTTGAAGCAATTGGAAAAACTGCTACTGAAGAAGGAGAAGGAGTTGCGTGATGCGGAATCAAAACCGAAACCATCCCAAGCTTCAGACTCTGAGCAGAAGCTAAAGAGCCAACTTCAGAAACTCACGCAGGACATAATGAAAAAGGGCCAAGGGGAAGATGAAGAAAAGAGATTACGTGTTGATTTAACCCCTGTCGATATGCCGCGAAACCAGCGTGATGAAATTAAAACACGTCTTCTGGGCAAGAAGAACCATTGGTTCCAGTTGTCGAAATCCGCACAAAGCAAGTCAGACGACTGCCGCAGGACGGATGCGTTGTTGTCTATTGTTATCCAAGTCGATGCATTCTTGCAGCGAATGGTGTCGAATGACTATGACGAGAGAAGCAAGGTTGTGGCTGGCGTGTTACCAAGCGAGAGATCGTGGAAGATGCTAGATCGAGACATAAGCGATTTCATTGTGAGAAATGAGGAGTTGTTAAGGCATAATATCAAAGATAAGATATTTGCGGATTTCTGCAAGATTTTGAACTGTATTCTATTCCAGGCACGAGCATTGATATTGAAGAGAATTAACGAGATCTTATCCAGTGTGATCCAACTGTATATTGACAAGAAGAATAACGATTTGAACGGCAAGATCATCGAACTCCAACAGTCTTCACTCAACAATAATAACATCATCATAGAGCATTTCATGAGCTCGAACCCAGACTACTTGAACGCAGTCATCAAGGGGCGGTTCCCCATCACGTGGTCCAACAGGTGCCCGGACGTAGAAGTACCACAGAAAGAGTACAACCTTACAGATTTTAGAAAGTCGATCAAGCCAAAATTGCAATTGTACTACCTTCCATTTGGCAACTATACAAACTTGAACGAGTTGACGGCGTTCTTGTACAGCATTATCAAGGAGTTTATTGAAATTTACAACGAACGTAACAGGTCGTCGGCAATCGTGTATCCACTACAGAGCGGCCAGCTGTGAGTGTTTAGGTTGTGTAGTTAATAAATTGTCTAGTGAAGAGTGATGTGAAACTGCCAGGATGTAATGTAGTTGAATGGTGCTCGGTGGAAGAGATTACTTCAGGTTTCTAGTAGAGGTTGCAACTATCTTATGCCAAAACCAAACCGACTTCCAACACAACAGCAGACCAAACTCCTTACAAGTGCTTGTGT
>JAJMBE010000081.1:0-57039 GCA_030565125.1 Candida pseudoviswanathii | reverse complement strand
GCAAAATAGCACCGGTTTGACTGATGGTGATAGGACCCTCCTTAAAGTTTGGATCGGTGATGGTTGGAATACGACCATTAGGGTTCAACTTGACGAACCAGTCGGACTTTTGTTCATTCGTGGTGATGTCAACAAAGGTTGCTTCGTATGGCAACTTCAAGAGTTCTAAGAAGATGCTGACCTTGACACCATTTGGAGTTGGGACAGAGTACAATTTGATTGGTTGAACCATGATTGCTGTTTGAAGTTGTTGTTGTTGTTGTTGGGGAGGGGGGGGGGGGGAATTCTAACGAGTCTAAAACAATTGAGTTGGGAAGGAAAGGAAAGGAAATGGTTAATTATTTATATAGGGGAGTTTTTCAACAGGGGGGATGGGTCGTGGGATACGGAGGGACGAGGTCGAAGTTGTACGGACGGAGAGAGGCAAAGAAATCTGAATCGGGGGCTAAAGCCATTGAACACCACACTTTTCCGATTTCCTAGTCCGCGCCGTCGCGATACCTAATTACGGCGCCAGCTGATTAATAAGCAGCAGCACGTCATACCAGAAAAAATTAATAATTGGCACAACGGAAGGTGGGAAATGTGGCTATACTTTCCTTTGTTGATGAATTGAACCAGTGAGGGATGAACTGGAGAGTTGAGTAACTCACGGAGACGGTAAAACGATTGCTCAAATCCTTATTCCAACAACAGCATGTCTTTAGTACAACCATATCCTCATATCCCGGAAAACCGGGTCATCTACAAGTCAGCAACAACAGCTTCTATGGCCAAGTTGGTAAGGCACCTCACTAGTAATGAGGAGATCATAGGTTCGAATCCTGTTGGAAGCACATTGCAAGGATGGTTTAGTGGTAAAATCCAACGTTGCCATCGTTGGGCCCCGGGTTCGATTCCCGGTCTTTGCATATTTTTTTCCTTTCTACTGTCACAGCATACTCTTTGTGACTGGTGTTTAGTTTTTACATCAACGCAATTCTTAATATTCGTTGCCCTCCTTAGTCATAGACAGAGGCTTAGCAGGTTTTGGCAGACCCACATCGGCTCATCAACGTCAAGACAGGCCTAATAAGAGAGTTTGAGTTTTTTTCTTGGCAAGCAGAAGTTTGTCTTTCGCAGCTGTTGATTCCCAAGGGGCTCCCGTAAAAGAAAAAATAAACCGCAAACCGCAAGACAAGTGTGGGGAGTTTAACGTTACCGATCAATCCTTCTAGCTCGTGTGACTTATTTTCTTTGTGGCTACTGACAGGTGCTGTTGCATCTATATTGCCATAAATCGTAAAAACAAGCACACTCTTGTTGCCCAAAACATGAGGGGGGTCGACATAAAGTGGCAAGAGTTACAATCCTGCGATATTACTTAAAGGAGCAAAGCCTGAGACCCACAAAACCCAAAAGCTAAATTGTACAGTGACGGATTCCTCACAATAGGAAAGTTTTAGCTCACACGATAAGGGGGCGGGCCACAAGAAACGAAAACATATGTGCTGGCCCAAGTCCAGGTAGATATCATAAAAAGCGCTTTTACGTTTATTCCGCAACATGGCCAATAGTGGTGATGAAAAACTACCACACGGAAACAAAGAGAGTGGAGTGAAATTTTCTTTGCCGTTTTGCGTTTTTTTTTTCGTCTGGTGCACGCACTACACACGGACAGACACTACACTACAACACACACTCACAACCCCCCGTGCCCACTTAGTAGGAATTTCTTGTGTCCATTTACCCCACTATTGGCACTAAAATTAGTTGAACAGTGGGCACGCCCCCACCACCACCACCACCTACAACGCTGGATTAACCAATTGATATAAGGTTGAGGGGGGGGGCACATTCTATTGCGCCCGGTCGCTGTTATTTCCTTCTTGTCTATCCTTGCCCTCCCCCACCTGTTACTACGTCACACCATCCACCAGTCAACTCTGCGTATCTTTGTCTCAAGACACGTCTCGCTTCAGTTGCAAAATCTCAGTACGGCTCAATCCGATAGGGTATTATTCAGCCTTTTTGCCTTTCTTATTCGTGTCTTCCCTCCCGATAAAGCCTTCATTTATAATGGAACGTTTCTACGTCTACACTTCTATTAATATCTCCTTTGCGTCAAAATAAACCTTGCACTTCGACTAACAATAGCCTCCATGGCATCTCCAGATTGAGTGTTTTCTTTTTTCGAGTATTCGGTGGCTTCCTCCAGTTGTTCCAAAACTCCAATCATCGCACAAATTATTTCCTAAAAGGGTAATTTTGCTACCAGGTGCCCTGCCACTTAGCCTTTTCCACAGAATTACCATACATGTTAAGTCTAAAATTCTGAAGCTAAAATGTATGGCATTTTAAAGTGCCTTTTCCCTTCTCCTCAGCTATTGTGATCATTTGATTTCCTCATTGCTTGCCTTGTATATATTCTCCTAAACTTTCTTAGAATTTTTTTTTTATGATTTCTGCCCGTATATCGTTCTGTTCTTTTCCTACCCAACTTCATAGTCTTCATTATACCCTAGATTTTTGCATCTTTACACATAAGAAGTTCCTACAAGTCTATCTACAACCAACAAATCAAGACTCTGTTCCTTCGTCGTTCATTTTTTTCTTTTCTTTTCTTGTTTTTGCATTATTCCCACATCCATAACTACCTATAGACAACTTTATAACTTGATCTTGCCCATCACATAATGCCAAACAGAAAAAGCCAGGGCCAACCATACCAAGGCTACTACAACCACAAATCACAGGGTCAGCCATACTATGGTTACTACAGTGGGTTCAACAAAAGTGCATCGGCACAGATCCACCACTTGGCCAGATCCATGACCCAAGGTGCCCAGTCCTACTTTGACGAGACCCAGACCACTGCAACTGCTCACCCAAATGGTGTCAACCCGATCTTTGACAAGACGGATCCAACTCTAGATCCCGAATCTCCATCCTTCAGCTCCAAAAGATGGGTCCAGAACATGTGGAAGTTGTACCAAAGTGACTCAGAATACTACAAGCCAGGTAAGCTAGGCGTGGCTTACAAGAACCTTCGGGTCTATGGTGATGCTATAGAAAGTGACTACCAAACTACAGTTTCCAACGGAGTTTTCAAGTACGCCAAGAAGTTGATCAACAAGTTCCGCAAACAGACCGATGAGTATACATTTGATATTTTGAAGCCCATGGAAGGTTTGATCAAGCCTGGTGAAGTCACTGTCGTGTTGGGAAGACCAGGTGCCGGGTGTTCAACATTCTTGAAAACGATAGCCTGCAAAACAGACGGGTTCAAGATCGCCGACGGGTCCATCATATCCTACGACGGTATAACCCAAGAAGAAATCAAAAACGACTTGCGTGGGGAAGTCGTCTACTGTGCCGAAACAGAAACCCATTTCCCGAACTTGACCGTTGGTGATACCCTTGAGTTCACTGCTTTGATGAAGACACCTAGAAACAGACCAATGGGGGTTTCGCGTGAACAATACGCGAAGCACATGGTGGATGTGATCATGGCTACTTATGGGTTAACCCATACTAAAAACACAAAAGTTGGTAACGATTTCGTTAGAGGTGTTTCCGGAGGTGAACGTAAACGTGTTTCCATTGCTGAGGTTTCATTGGTGCAGGCATCAATCCAGTGTTGGGACAACTCCACCAGAGGTTTGGATGCTGCCACAGCCTTGGAATTCATCTCCTCCTTGAAGACATCTGCTTCTATTCTTAATGATACCCCCTTGATTGCTATTTATCAATGTTCTCAAGACGCTTACGACTTATTTGACAAGGTGATTGTCATGTACGAAGGGTACCAGATTTTTTTCGGTTCTTCCCAACGTGCTGCTGCCTATTTCAAAAAAATGGGCTATGTCTGCCAGGACAGACAAACGGTGCCAGATTTCTTGACCTCCATCACCAACCCAGCAGAAAGAGTCATCAAACCAGGATATGAGAGAATCGTCCCAAGAACGCCCAAGGAGTTCTACAGATACTGGAGAAGATCTCCTGAGAGACAGGTACTTTTAGAACAGATTGATGAGTACTTGGACAACTGTGAAAACTACGACCAAAAACAAGAGATCTTTGAAGCTATCAGTGCTAAGAAGGCTAAATACACTGGCCACAAGTCACCCTATACTGTTTCATTGCCTATGCAAGTTCGTTACATCATGAAGAGGTACTGGGATCGAACCAAAGGTGATCCATCGGTGCCGTTATTGACTATTGCTGGTAACGTGGCTATGGGATTTATCCTTGCTTCGGTTTTCTACAATTTGCAACCAAACACTTCATCCTTTTACTACCGTGGGTCGGTGATGTACTACGCCTTACTTTTCAATGCTTATTCGTCTGTTTTGGAGATTTACACCATCTACGAGAGTAGACCAGTCGTGCAGAAACAACGTGAGTATGCCCTTTACCCACCTATGGCCGATGCGATAGGGTCGATCATATCGGACTTGCCGTTGAAAATCATCTCCAGTATTTTGTTCAACATCGTTTTGTATTTCTTGGTTAACTTTAAGAGAGAGCCTGGCGCTTTCTTCTTTTATTTGTTGGTCAACTTCTGCTCGACATTATTCATGTCTCATTTGTTTAGAACCATTGGTGCATTCACAAACTCGTTATCGGAAGCAATGACTCCGTCGTCGCTTTTATTGTTTGCGATGTCGACATTCACTGGGTTTGCCATCCCGGTCACTTATATGCTTGGCTGGTGTAAATGGATACACTGGATTAACCCGTTGGCATATGCTTATTCCGCTTTGATTTCCAATGAGTTCCATGGTCGTACTTTTAGCTGCAGTAACTTGGTTCCTTCCGGGTTTGGATACCCCACAGAGGGTCCTTCAGTTGTTTGTGCTGCGCCTGGTGCTGTTCCTGGTAGTTATTTTGTTGATGGTGACATGTACATCCAATACGCATTCAACTATTCCTGGAGACACGCTTGGAGAAACTTTGGTATCTTGTTAGTGTTTGTCGTCTTTTTGTTCTTCACCACATTGTTGTTTGTCGAGACGAACAAATCGGCCATCCTGAAGGGAGAGATCTTGGTCTTTAAAAAGAGAGACATCAAGAGAATGAGAAGCAACAAGGAAGACGAGGAAGCTTACATGGAAGACACCGATATGGCTCCATTGGACTTGACTGGAAGCACCGAGTTTTCCGATTATTCCTACGACTATTTCGACCGCAAGATGTTGGATACCGCAAACATTTTCCACTGGAGAGATTTGACGTACCTGGTTAAAATCAAGTCGGAAGAACGTGTTATTCTTAACAACATCGATGGTTGGGTCAAGCCAGGTGAAGTTACTGCGTTGATGGGTGCTTCTGGTGCTGGTAAGACTACCTTGTTGAATGCCTTGTCTGAAAGATTGACATCTGGTAAAGTCAACTCGGGTTCCAGAATGGTCAACGGTGGTCCATTGGATAACTCTTTCCAAAGATCTATTGGTTACGTGCAACAACAGGATTTGCACTTGGAGACTTCTACTGTCAGGGAAGCTTTGAGATTCTCAGCTCGTTTGCGTCAAGCAAGATCTGTTCCAGTGAAGGAAAAAGATAGATATGTGGAAAAGATTATCGATTTGATGGAAATGAGACCATACGCTGACGCTGTTGTTGGTGTTCCAGGTGAAGGTTTGAACGTCGAACAAAGAAAGAGATTGACCATTGCCGTTGAGTTAGTTGCCAGACCTAAATTGTTAGTGTTTTTGGATGAACCAACTTCTGGTTTGGATTCGCAAACAGCTTGGTCCATTTGTAAGTTGATTAGAAAGTTGGCCAACCACGGACAAGCTATTTTGTGTACCATCCATCAACCTTCCTCGATCTTGTTGGACGAATTTGACAGACTTTTGTTTTTGCAAAAGGGAGAAACTGTTTACTTCGGAGAGTTTGGTCAGGGATGTTACAAATTGATTGACTACTTTGAAAGAAACGGTGCCAACAAGTGTCCACCACATGCCAACCCTGCTGAATGGATGTTGAGTGTTGTGGGTGCAGCTCCAGGTTCTCAAGCCAACCAAGACTATTTCCAGGTTTGGAGAAACTCGCGTGAGTACAAAGCAGTACAGAGAGAATTGGACAGATTGGAAAGCTTACATGGTGTTGCTAGCATTGACAAGGAAGAGGATTCCGAAAAGACTTATGCTTCGTCTTTGTGGAAACAATACGTCTATGTGCTTCAAAGAGTTTTCCAGCAGTACTGGCGTACGCCATCATACATCTACTCCAAGTTTGCTATGGCCATCTTGTGTTCGTTATTCAACGGGTTCACTTTCTTCAAGTCGCACAACTCCATGCAAGGGTTGCAGAACCAGTTGCTTTCCATTTTCATGTTATTTGTTGTTATGACCACTTTAGCTCAACAGTATGTGCCATTGTTTGTTTCCCAAAGAGATTTGTATGAAGCACGAGAAAGACCATCCAAGACATTCTCATGGTTTGCTTTCATTGCTGCCCAAGTCACTGCCGAAATACCTTACCAAATCGTGGCTGCCGCCATCTCCTTCTTCTGTTGGTACTACCCAGTTGGGATGTACAAGAATGCCGTTTACAGCGGCGATGTCGCTAAACGTGGAGCATTGATGTGGTTAGTTGTCACTTTGATGTTCATCTACAGCTCAACCTTGGCGCAATTGTGTATCTCCTTCAACCAGTTGGCGGACAATGCGGCCAATGGTATTTCGATGTTGTTGACCATTTCCATGACGTTCTGTGGTGTTATCGCAACCAAAGATTTCATGCCTGGCTTCTGGGTCTTCCTTTACCGCTGCAACCCATTCACCTATTTGACAGCAGCCATGATGACTGTTGGTGTTGGTGATTCGAGAGTCAGGTGCGCCCCCAACGAAATTTTGCATTTCCCGCCAGAGTACCCTGGTACCCAAAAATGTAAGGACTACATGGGTGCGTACATGGCCCTAGCTGGTGGATATTTATTGAACCCGGAGGACACAGACAATTGCGCATTCTGTATTTTAGACAAGACCAACGCATACTTGAGCCATCTTGATATCAAGCCTACTGATTTCGGCAGAGACGTCGGTATTTTCATCTGCTTCATTGTTATCAACATTGTTGGCACCTTTGTGTTGTATAGAATATTTAGGGTTAGGTAAATTCAATCTAGAAAAAGATAATGTCGTATGTTTACTATCACTATACATACATGCACACTAGTTATTAGCCTTGGCGGAGTCGATAGCTTGGATGTACTCGTAGAACCAAGCCTGCAATTGCAAGTGGCTATCGAAAGGCAACTTCTCATCAACACTATGGATATGCGTGTCACCAATGAAATCACCAATGAACGCAGGAGTAAATCTAAAGATATTTCTCGTCAAGTTCCAGTAGTGTCTAGTATCAGTATTACCAGTCATGATAGCCGGGGCCGTGACGATCGGGTACGTGATGTTAGGGAACACCAAGTCCTCGTAGACGTGTCTCGTGACACCTGCCAAGTATGCCCAGACGGTGTCGTTGGTAGGGGTGACTGGAGCCGAGTTCAAAGGACCGTTGTAGATGGTGACGTTGAACAAGCCGGAGTCTTGGTCGTATCTGTGCACGTCCTTGTCGTAGGCAACCACGGACAAGTTATGTCTCTTGGCGACTTCGACGACTCTGTGCACGAAATGCCACTGGACTTCTTCAACGGTGGACTCGATCGCGACTCTGTGGTTGACCAAGATCTTGGTGTTTTCAGGCAATGCGTTAGCCTTCTCGCCACCGTTGATGATGTCGATGGCCTGAGATGTTCTGATCAAGTACTTGGTCAACCTGTTCTTCAGGAACGCGTCGACAACGATGGAGTTGGCAAACTTGTCGTATCCAGCACGCAAGATGGACTTCTTCAAACCGGATGGGATCTGGTCCTTGGGGTCGTGTAAGGCAACACATTGGGCGTAGTTCAATATTGGGTTTCTTTCGGTGAGGATAGGGTGGTATGGGTCTTTTTCAATGACGTAGTTCAATTCGGAGATGATACCGATGGAGGTGTGGTCGGGTGGGATGGAGGAGTGACCGCCTGGAGTGGTTAATTCGACTTGGATGTCAACATACCCCTTTTCACCGGTTCCTGGAGTAGCGAAAATAGCGTTGGTTAAGGCGTCAGTAGTGATACCTGGACCTTCATCAATCAAAGCGTAGAAGGAATCCTTACCGTAGGTCTCTTCCAAGTACTTGCCGATGCTGGCAGCACCGTGGAATCCAGAAGCTTCTTCGTCAAATCCAAAGGCAGCGACAATGGGTCTCTTTGGTTCGAAACCCTTGGATAACAAGAGCTCCAAGGTTTCCAAAATGGCAATCAAGACGTTCTTACAGTCAGCGGCACCTCTACCGTAGATAAACTCACCATCGAAATGGCCTTCCAAAGGTGGATAAGTCCATTGCTTGAGGGTATCTTTCTGAATTGGCACAGTGTCTTGATGAGCAGTCAACAAGAGTGGTTTCAATTTCTTGTCAGTACCCTTCCAAGCATAAACCAAACCGTAGGTGTTAACCTTAGTGACTTCCAAGTTCTTGTAGACCAATGGGAAGGCTTGTTCCAAGTAGTCATGGAACTTGGAGAATTTCTTCCAGACCTCAGGTGCTTCGTCAACAGGTGGCTGCTTGTCAAAAATCTGGGTATCGACCTGAATAGCACCGGACAACTTCTTGATGGATTGCTTCTTGTACTTCTTGTCATGCAAGATCTCCAACACGGTCGAGTTGTCCTTATAATATGACTCAGGAGCAATTGGTTCGTGGAGCGGACACAAGGAGCTTTCCTTGGGGATTGGAGTAAGCGCAATCTTCAAGTAGTTGAACAAGTTTGTGGAGAACAAGGTGACTAAGACGACAAGTAAGGCGATTCCGCCATACAAGACGTATCTCTTTCTTCCTGTTCTGAAATCTTCGTCTAATGGAAGGGCAACCATGGTTGAATTAACGAGAGTGGATGGGTGGGAAAACAGAAAGAGAAGAAGAAGAAGAAGAAGAAGAAAGGGGAAGGTTGAAAATTTATACTGTTGGGAAAAAGTATGGGCCGCTGAGGGGGGTGGGTGGGCCACAGCTAAACTTTTTTAATTTATCTGGTGCGATAGTGATTCCGCTCCACAGTTTAACTCCAGCTTAATTCCGCGCCATTATGAACCCACGAAACTCGGGGCCGACTACATGCGACCTCGTCTCCCCTCCACCACCAATTGACTCGGGAAGGATGAGCCTCTACAATCTGTTTATTTTCAATGTTTTTCATTATCAACATTTTTTATTATCTATGTCTAGAATCTAAATTAATGGAGCAGGAAAACGCGTCGATGAGCCACTGCTCTCGGGGGCGCTAGTTGTCAGCTTTAGCCGTGTCAATAGCTTGAATGTACTCATAGAACCAAGCCTGCAAGACCAAGTGGTTGTCGAATGGCAACCTCTCGTCAACGCTGTGTGCATTGGTGTCACTAAGGTAGTTGGAGATGAAAGCAGGAGTGTATCTCACAATGTGCTCAGTCAAGTTCCAATAGTGTCTGGTATCTGTGTTTGGAGTCATGATACCAGGAGCCGTGACGATTGGATAGGTGATGTCTGGGTAGACCAAGTCTTCGAAAACGTGTCTTGTGACACCGGCCAAGTACGCCCAGACAGTATCGTTGGATGGAGTAACTGGAGCAGCATTCAATGGAGGAGAGTTAACTGTTACGCTGAACAACCCGGAGTCAGCGTCCAAAGTGAGCACTTCTTCACCGTAAGCGACAACAGACAAGTTGTGTCTCTTGGCAACTTCAACAACTCTGGCAACGAAATGGGCCTTGACCTCCTCGACAGATGATTCAACAGCGATTCTGTGGTTCACCAACATCTTAGTGTCTTCAGGCAACGCATTTGCCTTCTCACCACCAACGATGGTGTCAATAGCCTGAGATGTTCTAATCAAGTACTTAGTCAACTTAGCCTCCAGAAGCTTACGGATGAGAATGGAGTTAGCAAACTTGTCATACCCTGCTCTCAAGAACGCCTTTTTCAAGAACTTTGGAATGTTGTCCTTTGGATCATGCAAAGCGGCACATTGGGAGTATCTCAAAATTGGGTTCTTTTCCGACAACACTGGCTTATATGGGTCCTTTTCGATCACGTAGTTCAACTCAGACATAATACCAATTGAAGTGTGGTCTGGTGGGACAGACGAGTGGCCACCTGGGGTAGTCAACTCAACCAGAAGATCAGCATAACCTTTTTCACCAGTAGCGACGGTGGCAATGATGGTATCCGTCCATGGGTCGAGGTTCAAACCTGGACCTTCGTCAATCAAAGCATAAATGGATTTTGGACCGTATGTCTCCTGCAAGTACTTGCTGATACTGCTAGCACCGTAAACACCCGAAGCTTCTTCATCGAACCCAAATGCTGCAATGATCGTTCTTTCAGGCTTGAAGCCTTTAGATAACAAGAGCTCCAAGGTTTCCAAAATGGCAACCAACACGTTTTTGCAATCAGCAGCACCTCTTCCGAAAATGAACTCACCGTCATAGTGGCCCGAGAATGGCGACTTTGTCCATTGGTCAAGTGTAGCATTTTGCACCGGGACAGTGTCCTGATGAGCGGTCAACAACAATGGCTTCAATTTCTTATCGGCACCTTTCCAAGTATACACCAAACCATAAGTGTTGACCTTGGTGCGTTCCAAGTGTTTGTGGATCAATGGGAACGCTTCTTCCAAGTAGTCGTGGAACTTTCCAAACTTGGCCCAGACCTCAGGTGCTTCATCCACAGGAGGCTGCATGTCGAAAATCTGAGTATCTACTTGAATAGCACCTGCCAATCTCTTAATCGACTGCTTCTTGTATTTCTCGTCGTGCAAGATCTCCAACACGGTCGAGTTGTCCTTATAATATGACTCAGGAGCAATTGGTTCGTGGAGCGGACACAAGGAGCTTTCTTTCGGGATGCCAGTCAAGGAGATTTTCAAATGGCTGATGACGTTCGTCGAGAGCAAGGTGATCAAAACCACCACCAATGCAATGGAACCGTACAATGCATATCTCTTTTTGCCAGATCTTGGGTACAGGTCAGTTGGAAGACCAATCATGATTGCGTTGGAGAGGGTAGGAAGAGGGAGAAGGACAGACAGGTATGCTTCACCTCCCCTTTTTATACCTTCGAGTGAAAAATCTGAAAAAGAAGGGTTGCGTGAGGAATGGGGTAACAATTCCGCTCAACTTTGACTCCTCCACCATATCTACGCAGCAGTTCCGGGTGAATATATAGCCACCCCCTCTCGGCCATTTATTCCCTATCTTCAAACCAAAAGAATTAGAGTTTAGAATGGACAGTGCGCAATCGGTTAGGAGCGCATTGGGTTTCCTATTTGAGATTAAACTCCGGAAACGGTTGGGAAAGCTTACCTATGGGGATATCCACACGGTGGTTATCCTAGTACAACAGCCCAACCGGCGTATTCTCCATCTCCAATGACTCACCCAGCTCCACAACATTATTATCTTAAAACATCTCATTAGAAAAACGATAAAAATCTCTCTATACTTGTAAAAAAAAAACAAACAAACTACGTTTCTTCATCTACGGATTGGTTGCTTGGCCCTTCAATAACATCGTACGAAGGAGGACTGTCCAATGTATTCAACGTTATTCTTTCATTCTCATTAGCTTCTGATTCAAGCTCTCCCAGGTCCCAGAAATCAGGCGGGAAGTCGTTTTCTCTATCACTAATGTCGGACTCGTCAATTTCAGAGCGCTCCAATAGTATATCGCTGTTGAACTTCTTGTAAACTGGTGGAGCCGGTCCGTTACCTTCCAAAGGAGCGTACCCCCACTTCTTGACATTGGCTTCGATGAAAACGTATCCCATTTGGCCCAAATTGACATGAACAGAGCAGACATTATTGGCGCCGATGGTGGGGAAAATCTGGCCCTGGTTTGGAATCTTGAAATTCTTAATATGTCCGCCAATCTTTGACTCACTCACCTTCTTACCGTTTCTAGTGAAAAATATTGTTCCCGAACTAGGTCTGTAGCCAACTCCGACAACATCACCCTCGCTTAATTCAGGGAATGGGGCAGATTCAGTTGGTGGGAATGGGTCGTTGTATCTTCTGAATCCGTTTGAGTCGTAGCTCACACTATGAGTGTGACGGCCAGGGAGACGGAACCAAGGGTATGGTTTAGCCGACAAGCCGAGTGATATGATGGTAGATTCCGGGTTGGGCAAGGAGTATATCTTACATTCGAAATAGATGGTGTTGCTCGATGTGCTTGATATATTCATCGGGAGGTTTGTTTGACAGGAGCATTCAAAGTTCTGGAAGAAGTTCAACTCATTCTTGTTGACAATGAGCAAGTCGTTGTTTGTCAACATCGAGTCCTTGATAAACTCGTATGCGTTGATGCCTCGTTCTTGTATGGACAACTTCTGGCTGAGGGTCAAGAGGCCCTTCATGTAGTCACTGCCGTCAAGGTATTCTCTGGCCTGGTAGAACAACTCCTGTTGTTCTGGGTCTAGTTGTAGTAGAGCTTCTTCATCGAGCTGTATCTGTCCCGGCGACCTTCTAATGTACAATATGAGCAAGACGCCAATCAAGGTAGTAGACAACGTGATGGAAACGATTAATATTGGTATTAGTATCATGGCTAGTTAGTTGATTAGGTGGATGGAATGGTTGACAGATTAGAAGAGTGGAGTTTTTCCTTCCTTGCTGTTTGTCTTGATAAAGGGTGGGTTTCGTTTTTTTCCATTGTGTAATTTAAGTGCTCATTGCCTTCGCCTTTTTTTTTGTGATTTCTGTGCCAGTAGTGCAGGGGGGTCACTTACTCGCTCAGACTGACTTTGATGGTCGTGTGCACCTGGCAGGGATTCATTAAATTAGGGTCACTGCTTACCCCTATCTACTAACCAAGCAGAGTCACGTGTCATGTCTCGCCACCACCCCAACATCCACTATACCTATTGTGACCCTTGATTTACATGAAAACCCAACCTCACAAAATGACTCCTGCTCTTCGGATCCATTTTTTCTTTCAGTTTTTCATCACCAATAAAACCAATCAGAAAAAGAAAAAATGCCAGCCCGGTACCCCAGAAAGGGTCTCCAAACTCTGCCAGATGACTGTGTGTGGGATCTCTCGTCAAACACCTCTACAAAAGACCATCCCGAGTCAAATATCTTGTTCTTGGTCTCTAATGGGTGCCGACTTTGTCACCCCTATCGTAGTACAGCTTTCGGAACGACCCAGTTTTCTGTGCGTTCCCAATTAGGCAAGTGCCTCCGCATTCCCGCCCCGTCCAATTCTCTCGATTTGTGGGATTAGAGCCGTATGAATCACCGCTATTTAAACTTCCTCCTTTCCCTCCCGACCAAGAATGTCAATTAAGAAGATCATCAAACCAACAGCCACCATGTCCAGTCAATTCATGAGATTCCCATCGAGAAGGTCGACGGTCTACTCCACCAAGGGAATCGTTGCCTCCACACAACCACTAGCAAACCATGCCGGTCTTTCGATATTGGAGAAAGGAGGCAATTGCGTGGATGCTGCCATTGCCGTGTCTGCAGCATTGACGATAACAGAGCCAGGATCTACGGGAATCGGCGGTGATTGTTTTGTCTTGTACTACAAGCTCCAAGACAAGTCGGACACGAAGAGTGGACAGGTTTTGGGATTGAACGGCTCAGGAAGGGCGGCACAGAACGTCACTCCACAAGATGTCTGGAATAAACACAACGGGGGAAAACCAATGAAGAGGATCCCATACGAATCAGTGTTTTCTGTTACTGTTCCGGGTGCAATTGCTGCATGGCACGATGCTCACGAGAAGTGGGGGTCTGGCCAAGTCACTTTTGCAGAAATTCTAGAACCAGCTGTGAAATTGGCAGAACAAGGATTCCCTGTCTCTGAGCTCCTGGCAAGGCTGTGGAGGAACTCGGTCAAGAAGTTAGCAAGACAGAATCCTGACGCTAAAGAGAACCCATATATTTTAGAGAGCACAAGAGGTCCAAACGAAGGAGAAGTTGTCAAGAATGTTCCAATAGCCAACTGTTTGAAATTGATTGGCAAAGAGGGAAAGAAAGCATTTTATGAGGGACCTATCGCTGAAGCAATTGTCAAGACTACCAAAGCCAGAAACCACAAGCTCACATTGGACGACTTCAAGAACCACACATCGACTGTTGTTGACCCTATCAAGCTCAACTTCCAGGACTACAACGTTTGGGAAATCCCACCGAACGGACATGGGTTGGTGGCATTGTTGGCGTTGGGCATAATTCAGGAACTCCACAATCTGGGCAAGATCAACTTGTACGAGTTGGAGCACAACTCGGCAGAGTACTTGCACGTCTTGATTGAGGCATGCAAGCTCGGTTTCTACGATTCTGACGAATACGTGACAGACCCCAAATTCAAAGACATTCCGATTGATGGGTTGTTGAGTCCAGAGTATTTGAAAACAAGATCCGAGCTCATCAACAAATCCAAAATCGTCGACAGTGATACCATGTCGCATGGTGTCCCTGATCCAAAGTACAAGTCCGATACTGTCTATCTCACAGTCAGTGACTCCGACGGAGAAGTGTGTTCGTTTATCAACTCCGTCTACGAAGGTTTCGGATCGGGTATTTTAGTTGAGGACTACGGGTTCTGCTTACAGAACAGAGGTGCTAATTTCAACTTGTCACCGGGATTGTCCAATTGCTTGGAAGGAGGCAAGCGACCATACCACACCATCATCCCCGGTATGATCACCAACTCAGACGGGTCACTTTATGCTGGGTTTGGTAACATGGGTGGATTTGCCCAACCCGTGTGTCACGTACAGCACGTATTGAACTTGACAGTTTTTGGCATGACCCCACAGCAACTGATTGATTCCCCAAGATTTGTGTTGAATTCCGATGGTGATGACTCTACAGATAGGGGCCGTGGAGCCGATGGCCCAGTTCGTACTCCAATAACTGTTGTACAACTCGAAGAAGGTATTGATGCGGGTGTTGTTGCAAAGTTGAAAGAGGTTGGCCACACGGTGCAAGAGTTGAGTGGGTACCAGAGGGGATTCTTTGGCAGAGCACAAATCATCAAGAACGTTTCTCAAAACGGGCAGTTGGTGTATGCAGCAGGCAGTGATCCGCGAGGAGATGGAGCAGCAGTTGCTTTGAACTAGAAACATCTAGATGTGTGTAGATATGACATAGCAATCTTCTTCCATTGCCCCTAGTCTGTGAGTTCTCTAACAGGATTGATTTACGATTGCAATCGCTTTCTCTGCGACTAAGTTAACCCTTCTTGTTCCGTATTTCTCCTAAACCTGGCCCCCCCATCGATCCGAGGTCTTCCTAACCACAAAAAAAGAGGTCACACGCACAGAAACAGCGATTGTTATTTTTTCACAGTCATGTATCTCTTTGTTCTCAGCTATTCACGACAAGGGAACACAACACGGCTATACATGGCCAGGATGGTCCGAAGGAAATAAGCACTAGCAAGGGATCGAGAAACCGTCATGTGCTTACAAATGCATCCCGCCAAGCACACTACATATAAAAACTGCAACATCTTCCCTCCCCTCCTTCCTTTAGGGTGTGATATCTTTTTTTCTTCCTCTTCTTTTTCCTGTCTTATCTTTTCTTGTTGTCTGAGTAAGCAACCGAATCACTAAGAATGCAACCAGTAACACCACCAACCTACACTCAATTGCACATAGAGCACCATATAGCATCGAGTGAAGACCTCCCACCTCACTTCTCTACCATCCAGCACAACGAACTACCGACCTATGCGCAGAGTAGACGCAAATCGGGCTGGAATATCGTTATCAGAACCAGGGTTCTCGTTGATGGCTATAGAATTTTTGTGTCGCCAGACGCTGCGAACAAATTTAATGAGTTCAAGAAGAAGAAGAAGAGGAGCCACGAGATTACACAGCTTCAGAAACAGGGATACGGGGTTCCTTTGTTCAAGGTGACGTCGTCGTATGTTCCGTTCAGCAAGAAGTTCTTGACTTTTAGAAAGTACGCTCCTAGAAAAGGTGTGCACTCGTTTGACGAGAACAAGGATTATTACGATTACTGCACCGTTATAAAGACTACTCATATCGGGTATGACAGCTACATTTTCGAGTTTTCTCCTGATCCAGACGCCCCCTGGTTGAACTTCACGGTGGTGATGTTCTCCCACAACATACTCCCCATCAACGATTACATATTCAGAGGCAGGAAACACAGGTGGGTCGATGAGACACGTCTGTTGTCTAAAGAGCGCCAAGCCAAGCACGGATTTAGACACACAATTTTGAGTCCCAGCCAGGTCTCACTAACTGACAACTGGGATGGCACTAGTGATAGGTTGACCAGAAACACCGAGAATGTTTATCTCACGGATGATATCGAGAGGTGTGCTTCGATGTCGTATGGTGCTACCAATGTGGGGTTTTCCCGACACGCCAAGGCGGAGTATTACGGCCAAAATTTTTCCCGTATACTGCGGGTGTCCGAGCCAACAGTAAGGACTGTATCCAATGAGGTCAAGATTGGTGATGTAAATGACCGTAAGAAGGATATCGACTACGAGAGTATATTTGCAATTGACGAGGATGACTTGGTCACGATTTGCATTGCTGCGGTGTTGAAGAGACAGAAGGATATCCAGAACAAGATAGAGATGGCAGCCAAGGCATCACACCAATGTAAATAGTGGGAGATGGTTTTTGTAAGAGGAGGCAAGGGTTCGTTTTGTGTATACGTAATATATTCTATTTTTAATTTGCAGCCTGAATTTTTACGAACTGTTTGCCTGGTAATCACCAAGAGTAAATACCACGATACTGGGGGCGATGTCTGTGGGGAACATAACACCCAGATCTTGTAATTACATAATCTCGTATTACCTAATGTGGCTATATTAAGATCATGTAAGTTCTCATCACCACCAAAGAATATATAAGTCGAATGATTCTCCCTACCATTTCACCACCACTTTCATCACACACCAACTATGAAATCAGCTAACCCACCAGCATACGCTTGCTCACCGTTCACATTCCATCCGCTTTCCACATCAATTAACCACGGCCAAGACACATCCAACGTGCCAAAATACTTCCAAGCCGCCACCGGTCCAGGCTGGACAACCTACATTCCACCACGCAACCAATTTGAGGGCGGAGACATATTCGTCTCTGAGTCCGCCTACACCAAGTACACTGCCTTCACAAAACACCCGAGTAAATTCACCATCGAACAACAGCACAACGGATACGCCATGCCGTTCCTCCGTGTCGTTCCCACCCGCGGCTGTTCGTCGTCCTCCTTCTTGACGTTCCGGCGACAACTCCCGCCACCCTCGGGCCACGCCTTCGATCCCACGAAGGACAACTACGACTTCTGCACGGTACAACGCCGACACCACTACGGGTACGTCACGTACGTGTTTGAGTTCACGCCGGACCCCACGCTCCCCAATTTCAAGTTCCACGTGCACATGTTCAGACACACCCGGCTCCCCATTGCGGACTTTGTCTACAAGGACCGCAAGCACCGGTGGATCGACGAGTCCCGCGGCAGGACGTTCCGCCAAGACAAGCGGATGGCGTACGGGTACCGCCACGTGGTCTTGGACAGCGCCCAGACGGCGCTCACTGATAGCTATCCTGGCCGCGGCGACAAGTTGGACAAGAGTAAGGCGAACCCGTATGTGCTGGACCATTTGAAGAAGGTGTTTGATCACGGGGCGAGACTTCCCAAAGCGGAACACTACGGGATCCCCACGTTCGATGTGGTCGGCGAGTACAGAAGGTCGCTGAAGGAGAGGTTTACGGGGATTAGGATCGCCGAGATAGAGAGGGACAGGAAGGGGGTGGATTATGAGAGTGTGATGTCTTTGAAAGAAGACGATTTGGTTATGGTTTGTATCGCGATGGTGTTTGTGTGGGAGAAAGACGAGGAGAGGAGATCGAGTGATGATGATACTGCTAGGCAGATTGCGTCGATGTAGTTTGGTGAGTAGGGTTTGTATTTCAATTCATGTTTCATACGGAAAGGACTGATCCGGGGGAATTTATGATCTGGGTTATAGTTTCAGATAATGAAATATGGGGGAGCAACCAGAGGTATGCAACAGATGTTGTTAACGTAACCCATCACGATAATTTCATGTCACAAGTCGTACGTGAATCACTTGACCCCTAAAGGACCCTCAATTAGAGTTCGGAGACTTTCACCCCAGATTGAGCACAAAACTTCGGATGCCCCTATGATCTGGCATCATCGTCAGACGTCATGAAACAGGTATGTTTTGCTCATGATGTAACAGTGCCGTATGATTGGGTGACTTCCTTTTTGTAACCTGACAATCCTCAAATGGGACGAACATTGCTATAATTGGTGTGTATTTGTCGCAATTGAACAATGTGAGTGGTGGAAAAACCCGCATGAAACAATGACCCACCAACCACTCACGTATGCACGTACCTCTTTTAGTAGTGAACCACATTTCATTCATCCACACCCACACCCACACACACATGGCACTATAAATAGCATTCCAGGATGAGGTATAAATAGCCACGGGTTTCCCACTTCCTTCCCACGCTTTTTTCCCACAATCGGAACTACAAACCAACCATGAAATTCCTTTCCATTTTGCCATTCGCTTCCGCTGCCTTAGCTGCCATCTCCGACATCACCTTGTACGTGAAATCAGACGACTCCGAGGTGAACAACTTAGGCGTCTCATCCATCCACGAAGGTGCCGCCACCAACTACCTCTTCCTTGGCTCCGAGGGTATTGACTTGCACTACGACTCCGATGCCAAAACCATCTTCCAGGTCTTGGAGACCGCCACGCTCGCCGTGCCTATCAACTTCACCGTGTTTGGTGGAATCTACCAGTTGACTCCCGGAGGAACACCCATCTCTGTTGAGATTGCTGATGATGGGGAGCTTGAGTTTGATGGCGATGTGTACGCGTCCAAGAACATTAATGATCCTTATCGCTACTCCGAGAGATCCTTCTTTTTGATTGATCATGAAAGCAACGGCACTATTCCTGTCAAGCTCTATGCTAAGTTTGCCGATGAAGAAACTACAGCTCCTCCAAGCAACGACACGACAAACGACACCGCAAGCATCACGTCTTTCGAAGGTGGTGCTGCTAAAGCCAGCTATGGCGTCGCTGGACTTGCTGCAATCATCGCCGGATTGCTCATTTAGAATATCCTCCATGAAACGTTTCGTAACATGTATACATTTATATCGTAATTTAGATGATTATATATATATATAACGTAAAAGAAGAAACCAAAAGAACAAAAGAAAAAGTCGTCACATTCACCTCTTTCCTAGGAGCTCATCCCAATGATCCTCTTGCACGCGCCCTTGATCTTACGCTTGGCGAAATTTCGTCTCGTGCCCTGTGGGTAAAGCGAGTATGGCGGTGGTGGGTCGTACTTGATGATCTGTCCAGGGCGCCCGGCGTCATAATAGAGATCAGTGTCTGTGCCTATGCTCGTCAGATTCGTAGTGTCGTAATAATCAGGCGTAGGATCTGCGTCTGACTGGTATTCGTACTGGTATTGATCCAGGTCGTGATCATGTGGTGGATGGTGTGGTTGTGAAGATGTCTGGTGTTGTGGCGTGGGGAGTGGCGACGTAGATGCAGCTTGAGGAGGAGGAGGAGGAGGAGGTAATGATGGTGATTGTTGGTATCGTTTAGCACTATCAAAGAACTCCACTGCACAGGCGATGCCAATTAGACTAAACAATACAAACTCCATCATGAATAAGCTGAACATGGTTTCCATTTCTAAGAAAGTCTGGCACTTTAAATACAAACAGGGAAGACCGCTGGTTATATACCAAAAGAGACACACAACACCAATAATAGGGAGAGAGAGAGAGACAGAGAGAGTCATGAGAAAAATAAACTGGCAAGATTTGCTCCTGGGGGGTTGGAAATTCAAAGGGGGGGAAACAACTCAGACAACCCAAACAGCCAGAGAGCCCAAAAGATAGGAAACTAACTTCTTTGTTATTTTTATTCTTCGCATTTACGAACTCACACACATTTTTTTTATCACGCATATCAAACACGGCTGTGCTGCAAAACTACATTTACAACCACCACCTATACACTAGACATCCTCTTTATGTTCAAGCTGTGGTTTGTCCAACGCTTCAATCTTCTGGCCCTCTTCTTCAACCTCACTTTCCCTGTCACTGTCATAAGGACTGTACACATCGTTTCTATCAACACCCAACTCAGCGCCTCTGTTCTCTGGCCCAAGCAAAATAGTCAACATCAAATATCCCAACACAGCACCAATGAAAATAGCCATCGTCTTACCATAATCATGGATCTGCTCCTCAATAGTAGCTTCAATGGTGGACGAAGCAGAACTCACCAAGTTACCCAACTGGTAACACACACCCACGATAAACGCACTGAACTGTGGTGGAGACAACTCGGAAATATGGATAGGCACAACAGACCACGCACCTTGGATACCAAACTGCATGAGGAACGCAGTGATCCACATTGGATGGAACGCCCAGGCGTAAATCATGATGGCAGCAATCACGTTACCACACAAAATGGCGGTTCTTCTTCCGATAAACGTGGACAAGTGACCAATGACAATACCACCAGCCAAGGCACCCAAGTTAGCACACACATTGACAACAGTGGACTTGTCCTCGCTGTAGTGGTACTGCTGCGTCAACATGGTTGGGTACAAGTCCTGGGAGCCGTGGGACGAAAAGTTGAAGCTAGCCATCATCAAAACCAAGTAGATGATAATCAACCAGTACTGGGCCAACGCCTTCTTTGCCTGTGATCTGAACTCGGTAAACTTGGACTTCTTAGCCTCTGCATTCTTCTCGAATCGTTCCTTCTGGAGCTGGTATGCGTTTGTCTCAGGGTTGAAGAATCTCCAGACAATGAAAATCACCGGTGGACCAGCACTGAACCAGAAAAGCGATCTCCAGCCCTCCTTGGTAGTATCAGCAATAGCTCTCTGGAAAATAACCGCCAACAAGTACCCAAACGCATAACCTTCCTGGAATAAACCCGACAAGATACCTCTTGCTCTCTTTGGCGCGTCTCCCAAGGCTTCCGCGGCACAGATACCATAGATCCCGCCCATCGCGATACCAAACAAGGCCCTGACGCCCAAAAACTGTCTAAACGTAGTGACAAACCCGGTACCGATCTGGATCGCAATTAAGAGCATCAAGTTGATAATATACGGCCATTTTCTGCCCATGGAGTCACCCAAGAGACCAAAGATGATGGCACCCACGGTTCTCAACATCAACACCAAGGTGATACCCCAGGACACGTCCTTGACGCTGACGTCCAAGTCCTTGGAGATGTTGGAGACGTTCAAGGATGTGGAGAAGAAGTCAAACGCATCCCACGTCCATGCCCAGAACCCCAAGAAGAAAAAGTTCCACTGGTGCAAGTTCATCTCAACCAAGGGCGAGAAGGGGTTCAAGACCTCGTGCCAGGTGTACTGCCTCAACTCCTCGCGGCCAACCCACAAGGAAGGGATACGCGTGGCAAAGTACTTGCGGATGACCGGCCAGGTGAACTTCGGCGGCTGGATGATGTGCTTGTTGTGCTCTTGGATTTCGGCGCTTGTGAAAGAACGAATGGAACCTGCCATGTTGTGATGTTGTTCTGTAGGGAAAGATTGATGGAGGGAAAGAAGGGATGACAAAAATTTACTCAAACGAAGCCTTCACGGGGGCATATTTATATACATAGACAATGTTTCATTGATAAGGATGGGAAATGTAGAAAGTGGCTTCAGGTAAATGTGGTTGTTAACGTCAAAGGTTACACAAACGCGGAAAGCAGGCTTATTGAAGTGGTGGGGAAAGTATTAAACTTGCAGTTTAGTCCATCTTCCCCCAAAGCAATGCACAAAATCTGATATTACTAATAGGCGATGTGTATTTTCTAATCTAAAATAAACCATAACCGCCCATGAGGGAGGGGTGGTGAGGGAGATATGCTTTGGCAGATGATTGTTGGGGGTTTGACCGATGATGATGGTGGATTATACTATAGCCTTGTGAGTTTTTCCTTCTTCCTTGTGTTTAGCCTAAGACACACAGGCAATGTGAAGCAATGTAAAAAGAGAGGGCAAGGCAAGCGTGTGTACGTCTTTGTGTGCGTGCGTGTGTGGTTTCTGACTCGTAAGGGTTAGCCGCGATATTATCCTTGGTGGGGGGGGGGGGGGGTGGGTTGGTATCTAGCTGTTTGTGTTGAGTTCTCCCGGAGGGGGGCTTTAGGTGGGGCGGAAAGCTTTTTTTTGGGTGCAACACGCAGGAAGAGGATAAAAATAAATCCGGAACCATCAACCAAGAAAAAAAAGAGTGTTGATTGCCCCTACTGGGGTTGCTATTTTTTATTGCTACTTCTGGGGGTGTCAATGTCAAACTACCGTCCATCATTTCTTGTCCTTTCTTTCTTGTCAGGGGAGACAGGACAGCACAAGATGGAGTAGTGGAAACCACAAGCAGTTCTCCGGGTGAGAGTGTACAATAACAAGATAAAACCAAGAATCGGTCGAAAAACAACGGCATCTCCAGTTAAATACACAGAGATTAGCGGTATTCGTCGCTCTTACAGTATTGTTTGAACAAACGCAGAGATTGAAAACCATTACGTCAGTCTACTCATACTTCATAGATAAATCGACCCATCAATTTATTCTCTGTGCTCCCTTTTCAAACCCCCATCCCCACAAAAAATTTCCCATTATTTTTTTTTTGGGAAACCAGGTAGTGCACGCCCCGGGACTAACTCCGGAACAAAAAAAAAAGACAAACAAAACTCTCTCTTAACCTAACTCATGCACGAACGGCAAAGCTGAGAAAGCACATCCGTGAAATCACAAAACCCTGGCCAATTAACCAACCGACTAATAACACAATAAAATTTTTTTCTACAGTCTCTGTATCTAGCGAGATGAGGGTACAGGGAAGGTCAAATAGGAGGGCTAATTTACGGCTATTCAGGAGCGCACATCCGTAGAAGAAGTCAATATCAACGGTTTCTCAACGTGCGGTCTAATAATGAATACATCGTTCGATGTTTTGAGTACAGATATGCAAATGGACCTGAAACGTCTTGCCCCGGATTTCAATTTCTTCCCCCTGGGCACTCCAACGTTTGAGGCATTTTTAACTGAGTGGCTAGATAGACACGTAGGTATAGAATTTCCAGAATGGGTAGTTTTCAAAGACGTTTTTATTGAACATGTAGAGAAGGGATATACGTACCCGCCCATACCATCGATTCCCCTCCATCCATCCCCGTCCCCACTGATGAACAGATTAAGGTTTCTCAAGGTGAATAATTCCTTGTCTCAAGACACATACCAGATGATGTCGGTCGGATTACCCGCTTTGGTATATCTACATCTTCTGTAATCTTATCGTACGTGGGGGAGGGGTCGTTTATTGTTCACCTAGATCCCGTGTTTCTCCATGATGTTTCCTTCCTCTTCCTTCTCCCCCCCCCCCTTTCCCTGTCTCCCACCCCTTCTCTTCTCTAAAGATTTTGAACCTTCCTGTCTGACAATTTACGAAGTCTATAGAATCCCACCCAGCCATCCCATCTACTCCGGATCCCCTCTTTGAGCAACCACCTATTCTCAGAGAGGAGGGGAGTCTGGATAACCGCGCTAGATTTACATTCCTGAGCTCGTAGATATTCGGATCCGTTTGCCTATGTTGTTGAATTCCAGACGCTACCAGCTCGAGCAAGACCTGAGGAAAAAATTCGAGTATTTAGCAATATCCCCCTTGAATTATCACGTTCAGAGATTTACAGTTGAGGAATTGGAATGACTCAGAAAGAAGGAGGAGGCTGACTTTGGGTCGATATGCATGTATGGAGTGGTTAGCAAGCGGCGTAAACGAGGCTTAGAAAACTTCCTGTGAAGGTACGAAGAAGAAAAAAACAGAAGTGGTTTGCGTGATAACTATACAAAAAGAAAACTGGAGAAATCAACATGATCAAAAACCAACCAACCCAGTTTCAATTATTCCTATTCTGATTAAATGTGGTTTCAGAAAGTCATACAGCGGATAAAGACAAAGAATAACACTAGCAATTCGACACCTCATGATTTCATGATCCAGGAGAAACGACGGATGAATTCCATCAAAGAACCCCCGGCACCCCCAGCATCACAACCCCCAGCACCCTCGCAAGTCACTCATCGAGTCAGCTCAACAGTTGACCCATTAACAATCGACCTACCACCAACAACACATCGCAGTAGACCAGGCACCTCCCGTTCCCGCTCTCGCTCTGGCTCTGGCTCCCCACCTACGTTCCGCAACTCATTTGGCGACCATGACCCAACGCCTGTCCAGCCAGACCTCCGTGCCCGATCCCGTTCTAGTTCGTCTATGCGAAGCCAGGAACAGCGGCCTGGTATGGTGCGCAGAATGAGCTCGTTGGAGATCATGAAGGACTTGGCGAATCGTGAACGCGACTTGGAGTCAGAGAACCTTAGCCAGTCCTTGCCTGAGGGATTCAAAGTGGACTACAGGAATTACTAGTTTAGTATGTGTGTGTGGATTATTTATTGAACATCGAAAGAAAGTCAATCTATTTTTGGGAGGGGGTGGCTGAGGGGAGCACCACGGTGTTTAGTTCCTTCTTTGTCTATACCTTAATACTTTTTTAAGTAAATCGTCTACGTCTAGGTCAATTTCCGCAATGAATTCCTGTAGGATGCTCTTATCTCGAATATACCTGTCGCAATCATTGGCAATGGTGAATATATCCGCGTTCAATTCTTCGCTCATCTTCTCCACGAATTCAACCACGCTTTTGCGCTCCAAGAACGTGTTGTGGTCAATTGTATCTCTGATCCAGGCTTCTCCCCAGTTTTTCAACCTTTCGGCAATGCTAGGCTCGTTCTGGTACCATTCTTCGATAATCTCATACACGGTATAGATCTTGTTGTTCAAATCTATGATCGGAACTCCGTTGTTGTTCAATTCCAAGACTGGCTGCAAATTATTCGAGTGCTCAAACTCTTCTAGTGCTTGGTTGATGGAGGTTGCCAAATTGGATACAAACGCGGGATCAGCGGATACGTTATTGCGTAATGTTTCTTGGATACTTTCTTTGAGCTTCTTGAATGAGCTTTGGAGGTAAATTGTTTTCCTAGAAACATGGTTGTTATCCGAAGACAGCGTTTCTTCACTGCTGGTGCTAGATTTCTTTTGTTTTTCATGCTTCCTTGAAGAATGTTTGAGCTTCTTCCTTTTGTGACCCAAGGCATCAATCTTTGCTGACGATGATGATGACGAGGATGACGACGGCGACCGCGAGGCGGAAGACAACGACTGGGCTTGCACATCTGGTACTTCCATCAATAATCCATCTCTGCCCTGGTGAGGCTGTTGTTGAAGCACTGTCAAACGTGGAGGAGCTGTTTGTGGCACTTGTGAGGATAATGGTCTAGTAGGAGTGCCAACTCTAACCTGTATTGGCGATCGACGGGAAAATTCTAGTGGTGGTTGTACAGAAGATGTGCTGGTAGTAGATGATGGTGGTGGTGGCTGGACAGGGATTGGTTGCACTGGTGTCGGAGATTGCACCTCTGATTGTCCTTGTGCCGAAGAGGACGCTCTCGGGGCAACTGTTGCCGGGAACGCGGGACTCGGAACGTAATTGGCTCTAGTGATAGGAGGAGGTTCCTGGCCCAATTCTTTATAGACCAAATACTCCAATGCAAGCTGTCTATTCGGGATGTCTTTATTCTCCAAATGATACACCAAAAAATTGATCTCTTGCAACTTGGAAAAAGCAGGATCCATTTTTCTCAACCTAATAACAGGCTTGTTGGAACTGCTGAGTGCGAACTGCTCTTCATAAAACTCCCTCATCAACTCCCCAGTGACAAAAAAATTGTTTAGTCTTTTCTTGCAGCAGAATCTAATGTAGTGTTTAAAAGTTGTAATATATCTTTTCCTGGTCTCAAACCCTAGGTTCAATAGTCTCGATCGTGCTTCTGCATTGGTTAAAACCTCGTCGTCGAATTTCTTAAACATCCTGATAACGTCCTCGGTGTCCTGGGACATAATTCTCTTGTTGATCTTAATGTTGTCTCTGTCCACTCTATATCTCCTCTTTGTCTTTTTATTCTCGCCACTAGAGCCGCTGCCCTCATCATCTAGCATCAAAGGTATGTCATGCAGGTCTATTTTTTGTGAGATGATGGATGTGATGGGGATACGTCCGTTTGAGTGTTTTGTGATTGTTGTCAACGGAACTTGTGCTGCAGTTGCCGCATCGCTGTCGGGGCCGCTACCAGCAAGAGCGACACCAGGTGGCGGGTTTGGCAATGCTGATGGTGATGAGTTTGAGGGACCCGGGATACCCACCTGAGGGGCATTTACCACAGTTGATATAGACGATGTTCTCGGCGTGGGAAGCACGGGTCTTAAAGGGGTAGGTTTCTTGACAAACTGAGGGGCACTGATAGTGATCAAATTTGTCGGTGGCAATGGTTGCCGTGGCAATGAAGAAGGTGGGCTGTAGTTGGTTGTCGCTGTGGAAGCTGGTGGTGGTGGTGGGGAGTCGTTTGTTAGCAAGTGGTTGATTTTGTGTTTATCAGCAACCACATTATTGGCCGATTCGACAGGGGAAACTGTTTTCTCTGGCGGAGATGACTGTCGTGGTCGATTTTGGTACAAGGGTAAGAAATTCCGAGAAGGAGACTCTTCCTTGAGGTGTTGTTTCTTCGAATTTGGCTGTTCTTGTTGGTTGTGTTGGTGTGGATTGTTATCTGTTGCATCGTGAATTTTTCTTTTACGACCTCTTGTTTCGATTTTTTTAACAGCAACAGGGGCAGCCGCCGAAGAAGATGGGTGCGGTTGGGCAATGGCCGAAGGAGATGAGCCAGCAGAGTCGCTGCTTGCTGCAGCAGAAGAAGACAGAGTGTCGTCCAGTGACTTTCTCTGTTTTTTCTTTCGACTTCTTGTTTCCCTTTTCAGGGAGGAGGAGGAGTGGTGTTGCTTCATTTGGAGTTGTCGCTGTTTTTCTATTGGGATCACCTTTTGGAGCTCTTTACCGTTATCACTCAACTCGACGTCGACGTGTTTGCCAGCAGATCTTCTCGTGGCTACCATGGCGAGCTTCAGAAGGGGCGAAGGAAAGGGAGAAGGGGGAGATTGTTACTTTAAAGAAAGGATCAAGGCAATTTAAGGTTGTCGATTTTTATTCTGACTCTAAAAAAATTCTGGTTGAAATTGAATTGGAAGTCAAAGTGAAAAAGAGAGTGAGTGAGAGAGAGAAAGAGAGGGCCATACGACATTTTTTGCTGTGTGTCTAAAGGGGAAGTGGAAAAACAAAAAAACAAAAAAAAAAGTGATGAGATTTGCGTGTGTGTCTCTCTTTCTGTTTAAACTGCGTGCGTGTGTATGTGCGTATGTGTGTGTGTAACAAAGGAAAAAAAAGTCGATGTCGCAAAATGTCGCACAAAGACAAATAAGGGGGTGGTAGTTTTTGGGTGGGATTTTTTGGTGTTTAGTTGGCTGTCTCTTGTTGTTTTTAGTCTGCTAGACCGTGCAACCCACAAAACAGATGGTTTGACGTGAAGTGGGGAGAATGTACTAGGGGTGGTAGTGTGCAGGTTGTTGGCACTTCCCCAAGTACAAATATACGGTGGTAGAAGGGAAGAGAAGAGAAAGGGACAAGGGGGTTTTTTTGGTTTGCTTTTACCACATCACAGATTACAGAGTGACAAGTGAAATTTTTCTGCTTGTGGTTTTGTGATTAACTATCAGAACAAACAGAGGTTAATTTTTTTTAACCTTTGTATTTGCATTTGGGTTTGGGTTGGGTTGGGTTTGGTTACTTACGTAGTTTAAATTGTTGGTGTTGGTGTTTTGTTTTACCTTTTTAAATATGTTTAACACATTACACATTTGTATAATGAAGGCAATGAGTAAGTTGTTATACGTACTCTTTCTCCCCCATAAAAACAAGAACAAAAAGAAAACCATGCTGTCCTTAGGAGTAAGATGTAGCTAACCCCTCCCCCCCCCCCATAGAGCAAAAGAGCAATTCTAGAATCCTTGAGATGTCTCTGCCCCCCAATTTCACCATCTGCAGTGTTTCTTCTTAGTTTTGCTCCCATCGGGTCTTTGCTCACGTTTTGGTGTTTTTTTTCTTTTCTTATGGCTGGGAGGTTTTGTTACTTTGTTACATTTTAAGGGGGTGTGAGAAACTCTCAGCGTTGTCTCTTTGTCTGATTAAACTTTGTGTTCAGTACTATTGTCGAATCAAAAGCTTTCCAATGGATCGCAAGCGGATACCCGTTCTACCACCCATCCTATCTGTCCTACCCATGGAGCAGCGGCAGAAGTATTTGCTCTTCCAATGGCAAATAGCAGGAAATGTCTCGTCTCTCTCTCTCTCTCTCTCTCTCGAGATGCACGACATCGCTGGAAATCCCTAACCATAAAAATATTTCAATCCTCACCATTTTTTGCGGCAAAGCGTCTAAATCACAAATGTGTTTTGTATGTGTAATTTAATAAACCATTGTGTCCAACCGCTGAGCTTATGTAAGCTATCTGGGCTACAAGTTCTACTTACAACCCCAGAAGCTTGTGTTAACTTAACACCGCAGTTGAAGGGGGAAAGATAACGCGAATATCCTCTCCCACCACCCCCGAAATCATTGTTTTTCTTGCACAAGTTTCACCATTAACCTTCGTCTGAAATGCCCCATTCTCATTGCTGGAAGGGAAACCCAAAGAAAATTTCATGTCATTTATCACAGCTTTTTTTTTGTTCTACCGCCGTCACATCGCGAGGGGCTTTTTTTTTCCTTTCCTTCCTGCCCACAACGACCAGTTCAACCAGTCACTCCAAATAAACCCACCTCGAGGGTTTCTCTAATAACTATACCCGAAATCCAGGGGTTTTCTTTTCTTTTTGGCGGTTAGATAGTCCCTCCTTTTTTGCCTACCTGAAAACGTATTCGTTTAATCTTTACTCTAGTTTGCAAGAAATCAGGTCACTTGACGTGAACCGGTCACTCTCAAGAAAGCCCCTCCAGATATCTTGTGGATTCTTCTCCCCCCCCACAACCCCACGAATACTTGGTCTTCCCCTCCCCAGATCTCTCTTTACCAATAACCTCCCAAACCCCTTCCACGTCTCCTTGGTATGTGTCTACTCACCCACTGTGAACACACATGCCGTATGCAAGGGGGTCAAAGAAATCAAGCTCGATCCTTTACACTAAAGCCAAACAGCACTAAATAGACAACGCACACAAACACACACACATCGTTATCCCAACGCACATGACGGCGTTCTGCAAAAAATCAAAAACCAGAGGCTTACGCCAACCCCTCGGTGACGATGCTACCAAAGACAGGGGTGGAAAACTACCTAAGAATTTAAGATAACTCCGGTTAGGTGGCCCTGGAAGGGGGGAGAGAGGGAACGCCTGAAATGCAACTTAGCCGCTTGTGCATGCTGCGACTTGTGCGTGTGTGTGTGTGTGTCGTCGTGCGCTGCTGAGTTAGTGTGTCTGGTGAGCTTTGAAGGAACTTAATTTACCCGATCGGGTATATCCGTGTGGTTGGGGGTGGACAACGCCGGAAGATACACGATGTGGTGTCATTGTGAGACAGTGACACGAGTCGTTGATTATACTGGGACAAGTGGGACGTATCAAGTCTAGATCCAGTTTGGTTCACTTGCATTCGCAGACGTGGTGACGAGGTGGTATTGATGTATCGCACAAAGTATGAACGCTTTTTACGGTAATACATTTCCACCAATACTTGGAATTCAATAAATAGCCGTGTACATTTTCTTTTTAAAAGAACAGAATTGAATACATTGCAACACTCCATACCATGAGTGACTTAGATATATGTATAGACACGTTCGACAACAATTTCCAGAATCATTCATCAACATCAGTTCATTAAACCATCACTTATTCCATTCTTGCCTTTTCCCTTAACAACTTAACCTCGTCATCACTTTTCTGACTGCCTTTTTCAATAATTAGGTTCCTCAAGAGCTTGTTCTCCATTTCCAAGTTGTTCAACTGGCCCTCTAAGCTAACAATCAAGTCTTCAAGACTCTTGATCTTGGTCTCCATCTGCTTTTCCTTCATCTTCTTCTTGAATCTGAATCGGGCACTGGCAGCCGTGTTTCTCCTCTTCTTGTCCAACTCAGCAGCCGATCCGTTAGATGGCGAGAGCGTGGACGACGACGAAGGAACAGGCTCTAATAGGTTGGTTGTGCTACTCAGGTTCGACGAAATCAGGAGCCTGTGGAAGGACGAGTTGTGACGGATGGGTAATTCAGAGGGGGACACAGACATCGGAGTAGTAACTGTAGTGTTGGACATGGAGGGGGTTTGGTTCGGTATCGAGTTGCCTAAACTTGCTTGGTGCTGTGCAACCAACGCACTCAACAAGTCAATTTGATTCAGAGACAACCCGGCATTCACCAAGGAAGACTTGGCACCTGGAGGAACAGGGAATTTGGGCAAGTCTCTCAAGTTCAAAAATGTAGATGATGTAGATGACAACTGGGGGTCGATGTTGCTAAAGTGATGGTTTTCCTGTTTCAAAAGTCCATGACTGAGGAGGTTCTCCAGAGGGATGAACCCGTTGTTTTGCAGTTGCCGTTGCAGATGGCTCTGGACTTGTTGCTGTTGCTGTTGTTGGTTGAAATCGTGGAAATTCCAGTTATCGTTGTGACTTTCGTGATTGTCATTGCTGCTGCTTCCCTCGTTATTGTTCTCGCTACTGTTTGCCTTGCGTTTCTTCTCTTCGTCTGGGAATATAAAGGAGTCATCTGCAAACGCAGCCAAATCCAAACTCAACTGGCCGTCCATATCTAGATTAGGGGTTGCGTTTGATGAATCTGTGGAGGTTGCGCCATTGATATAGTTGTCAATGTAAACCAACTGCTCTAATAACGCAGCCGATGTTGTTTCTTCACTCATTATGATGTTGTAAGCTTTTTCTGTCTTCTCTATGATGGGGGGGTTATGGACTATATCTGGAACATGAAAATACTGGTTGGTTTACTAGGCCATTCAATAAAATAAGCAAAATATAAAAAAAAAAGAAGAAAATCGATCCTTCAGATGAATAATTCAGTTATTTATAAGTTATTGTTTTTGTTCCCCCGTTTTGAGTCCTGGTTGCCATTACGTTACTTCATTCTTTGGGGGAGGGCAGTGGACAGAGAGAGGGAGAGAAGGAAAAAAAGAGTTGCAGTGATAATGCGATAACACGTGACATCTGGTAAAAAAATAGAGACCAGGGAATAAAAAGTGCAACAATAATAATCTTTTGTGACACTACGCCAACTAAACAAAACGCGAAGGCTAGTGTAATAAACTCTGTCACACTCTGTCTCCTTCCCCAGGTATTGCATTATCGTGCTTCTTCTTCATCTCCTGACTAAAAAATAACCCACCAGTCTACTACAACAAGGTTGAAACGACAGAAATAAAAAAAACAATAAACCCAATTCCTACGCAATTTATAACAACAGCAACAAGGACAACTTTGAAACTAACGGTGAGGCAGATTTCCAGTTGACAGAATTTCTCAAAGAAAGTCGCAACAGAAACAAAAAAACTATGGCTGCAACAATCACAGAAAAAAAAAATAATCTAATTTAAATACACGAAAGGCTAGAGAAGGGAGCCATAGTTTTTGTGATTCACGTGATCCCCCCTATAACACAAAGCCACTATTTCTTCCCAGCTTCCCGAATTCCCGACATCACACGGCAACTCACACTCGGCACGAGCACAACTTTATCCCAGGCCAGTTTTATCAACCTCACGCATCCGCACGCGTACGACATCTTAAAGGAATGTTTGTTAGGATTGCTTGGGCGTGATTGATCTAAAATCTCCATTGTTTCTTACAATCAATAGCGATTTTGGTTGGATGATAAGCTGTGTAGTGATGGTGCGATCCGGTTAGGAGGTTACGTAATCACGGTCGTAGGACAACTGTGTCCCTAACAGGTCCTCGACGATATGATCGAACGACCTGAAAGGAGAAGCGTTCCTAGGTCCGCCAGATTCGGTGCAAGAAACCACCGAACAAGTATCGGTTCTTGAATTTAAGAACTATAAAGTTTTCTTCTACTTTGGAATAGCATGCTCTCCCCACAAGTCTTGGTATCCGTATGTTCTGGGGTCACGACGTGTGGGAAGGCGTGAGGTTAGTGGTGTATTGGCAATTTTTTCTAGTCATTGTTGATGAAACCGAAACTCTTGGTCAATTGGTTAGTTTAGGAAGTGGCTTTCAGTTGACCTCCCATCCCCATGGTAAGTGTGTGTGATTCGACCAGTTGTTGAAAGGAGCTGCGGTTGACGTGGATGTCTATACTGAGAGTGACCCATCCTTGATCAAACCTACATGGTATCCCAAAAACCACGAGGGCATTGAACTTACAATGAGAACCAAGTTGAAGACCACGATACCAATCCCCAGTCCCAATCAGGGAAATAAAGACACGCTGCAGTGGAGTTGGAAGATACAGGAGGCATGATTCCCATGATGTTGATCCGATGTCCCTTAATGGCTATCACTGAAACACATCGGTCTCCCTTTTTAAGAAAGACCATTTCCATTATCAATCATATAGAGGTTGAAATTCGTTTGATTTATCAAATAATGGCATTGAGGACAACAAAATTGGAACTACGAATTTTGCAAAATTATCCACTTGAGGAGTCTCAACTTGTCACACAATGAGTCGAGTGAACTAGACCTTGGGCTTTTGCAGACATCGCTAGTTGAGTTAGACTTGTCCTCGAATAACACTACTTCATACAAGGGTGACTTTAAGATTTTCAAGTATCTCAAGGCTGTATATTTAAGAGAGAATGAGTTAGAAGGATACGTTGGAGAAGCTAGAAGGAGGAAGGAGTTGTCATTTGGTCCAAACATCCGTACTATTGATGTCACTAGTACACCACTTACTGAGTATGACGTAAGAGCGTTGTCTAAAGAATTGGCACACAAACCAAAGTTTGAACGGTTTGACATCGAAGAGGAGCTACGCCCGCCCTTGCTAGATCCATCGGCACTGAGACCAAGGAAAATTAGAAAGTTGAATAGATAAGTTTATAAGTGAATATTCTATTTCAAGATCTTTTTGTCCAGAATTTTGACCAATTTTTAACGAAAATCAGGACTCTAAATGTGAAAATCCGAAAACCACGAAAACCAATCACAACCAGGCCCCCTCAACCCCATAGCATCAGGGCTGATGGCTAGTATCCCTGATACTTGCATTATTCATCTACACCTAGAATCACGTGATGTTATTGACTTTCGCACGACCAGGAGCATGTAAATAATTCTGTGAGCACGGGAACTTTTGAGAGCCAAAATAAATCACACTTAGGGCACAACACCCCCCCCGTCCAGAACATTACTGTATTTTTTTTTGCAACACCACATATACAAACCAAGCAACATGTCAGACGAGCATCCTAGAGGGATATTAAGAAACAGACCAGAGGAGTACCATGAAGACAGCGAAGTTCCTGATAAATTGGACCGTAATGAGGTTATCAAGAACACCCGATTGAATGCGCAATTAGCCTCCGGTAACAGCACGGCCGGGGACGAAATCAGAGCAAAGATTGCGGCCAAGAAGAAAGAACAGCACACAGACGACCTGGAAGTCCCTGAGCATTTGAAGTGGGATGAGATAAATTTATACAAGAACGAGCAGGAGAAGAGCGCAACTATGAAGATTGACGAGCCAAAAACTCCGTACGAAGGTGGGTTCAACCCGGAAGGTGAATATTATAGAGATGACAATGATGGGGATGAAGTGGACGATATCCCTGCGTTTGAGTTGGGTGAGGGTGAATATGACAAGCTCCCACACGATGTCCTGGGATCGCTTCACGGTGGACTGGTCGTGAAGGACGAGAATCAGGATGATGAGGAAGAACAGGAAGAGGAACCTGAAGAGAAGAAGGAACCCGAAGAGGAATTATCTTTTGAGGAGAAGAGAAAGAGACATTACCATTTGAAAGGTTTGCCATTGAAGTCACACAGCCCTTACGTAGATTGAGATATATATACTTGTTGTCCTTTTTGTATAGCTTGCATTTTTCCTTTGTAATAATATAATCCAACGGGTGAATTATTGCCCCCAGATTCCCCCATTCTCTCCCGATGTTTCGGGCGCGCGCACCCACACCCGTCGTCGGAAATCTGGCCCAGAATTTCGGGGCCACGTAGATTCTTTTTTTTCAGAACAACCCCGAAAACTTTCCAACGCCATCACAAAGACCTACCCGACCACACCCAACCTTCACTAATGAGAATACTTGCGTTTGCGTGTTTGATTCTGTCGGTGTTTGCCTTAAAGTATCAATCCTTCGACAAATCACAGCTCAATCCGTCATCATTTTTCGAGCAGTTCGACTACGAATCGGTAGACGCATCGCCATGGGAGCTCTCGACAGCACGCAAGTTTGATGAAGGAAGAAACGAGGAAATGGCATACGAAGGGGAATGGGAGATCCAGGAGTCGGATTCCAAAGTTGCACGAGGACTAGAAGGCGATAGAGCATTGACGATGAAATCAAGGGCCAGACACCATGCCATTACGAGGTTCTTAGACGACGCAGTGTCGGAATCCAACGGAGTCTTCGTCGTTCAATACGAAGTCAAGTTTGCAAACACCATCGATTGCTCAGGATCATACATCAAGCTATTCTCTGCGGAATCACCAGAAACACTTTCATTTGGCTCGTACCTGGTCATGTTTGGTCCCGACATCTGCAGCACCTCCAACTCCATCAAGATGTTGCTCGACGACGGGAAAATCTCGTTGAAGCACCCGCCCATGGCCCGCAAGGACGAGCTTTCAAACCTATACACCTTGATTATCGACAACGGGAACTTATCCATTAGGATCAACGGTCAAGTGGCGAAAGCTGGCAATGTCACCAACCCACGGTTCATGAGCAACTCTATCAAGTTCAAGAAAGTGCAGCCTGTGACCGCCATCGGGTTTGAGTTGTGGCTGATGGACGCAGGTATCCTGTTCAACAACATCTACGTTGGTAACAGCATCAAAGAAGCGGAATTGATTGGCAATTCGACGTGGAAACCTAAGTATGATTTGGAAGTGACTCAGAAGAGACAGTATAGAAATAGCTTGCAGGTAAAACACCCACCAGCGGCTCCACCACAGAGTTTTGATGATCTTATAGAAGAGGAAACTGATTTCCTTAGCTATTGGTACTTGATATTCCCATTAGTGTTTATAGCCATTTTCTTTGCCACAAGGTGAGAGACAATTTATTAACGAATCTATGTGACCAGAAATGCAATCGAACATGCTTTGCCTGCAGCATATTAGCTGTCGAGGAATTCCAGGCCACAAATCTAGTTTACCACGTGATACATCACACGTGCGCCCTTATCGAGGGTTTTGCTTTTATCAAGGTATAATATTATTCTCTGTATAAAAAAAACAACGGACTCTTATCAGAAGAGGTAGAAGAAAAAGGCCACCAATGCATAGACCCAAGTGGATGGGCCATGGAGCAAGCCATTGGCATCACCAGTGGAAGTGGTGGTGCTTGAAGGATCAAGGTCAGCGACACTCTCACTACGGTGTCTGAACTCCTGAATACGACTGTCGTCGGTGTAAATAGCTGGAGCAACGGAGATGGACTTTTCATCGAGGTCGTACACAAGATAAATGTGTCTCAAGATGTTGAAACCAAAGACAGGCTCGATGCCCATAGTGTTGTTGGACAAGAGGCCCAAGTAACAACGGTTGTCGTGCTCGTGGAGAAGGTCTTCAATAGGGATCTGGAAGTCTTTGCCAGCCACGGAGAAATCAAAAGATTGACCCCTAGCGCCACAGTCAACCTCGTAGATGCCCTGGTCGTCGTCAAAGGTACCGTTGACTCTGTTGGCCAACTCAGTGATCCAGTCTTCTGGCACGACGGAGTACGTGGAGCCAGTATCGAAAAGCGTCGAGTAGTTGGTGCCCAGGTACGTCACGTTGATGGCGAGCTGCCTATCACGTGTCAATGGAGCAGTGGCCAACGTTCCTTCATACTTGGCGTGGTCGATGGCACCAAACAAGATGGAACCATACTCGGCATCGGAGCCGTTCACGTAGATGGAGTAAACAGTCTTCTTGATGTATCCCTGTCTGCGCACCTGTACCGGTAAACTCTTTGAGGAGCTATCGGCAATTCCAATACCCAAGACACTCATTTTAGCACTCGTCTCATGGACCGTAACAAACTTCAATTGCTCGATGAGGGTATCGTTGCCGAACCTGATGTCGTCACGGTCAAGTTTACCACTAGCGACAGAGCCATCGGGGTACCCCTGGAGGAACGAGCCAGAACCACCGCCGTGGTGGGTCTTGGACTCATGCTTGTTGTAAGATCCGTATGCGGTACAGTTGAAGTCTGGGTCGTCGTCGGTGAAAACATCAGGGAGTTCAGGCAAGCCGTTGGTGTGGAACTGGGAAATAGTACGGCATTGGACGTCGCTTCCCATGACCCACAACTCATGGGCCCCGGTGTCAACAACCACGGTGATGTTCTCTCTCCTGGACCCGATGGTCAAGTTGGTGGTGTAGACGTTTTGCGTGTTGGCCAAGACGGCCGACTGAAAGTCATATCTCTTGGCAAGACCTGGTCCTGCTGGGACCTGCTGGTGCACGGCAAAGTCTAACTGTACTAAACAGTTGACTAAAGGGGTGACAACGGTGAGGAATAATAAGGATTTGATCATTTAAGGTTTCTTGAAGAGTAAAACAAGAAGAAGAAGAAGTATAAAAAAGACGAATGGAAAAAAGAGAAATATAATAGGACATTGCTGAATTTGGAGAGATGTTGCCCGGTTAGCCCTTGGGGCCGTTTTTCCTGGAAGTTATGGAAGACCTGGAAGTCGGTTAGAAATAGTCGGATCTGCACTCACGTGCTTATATTTCCATTAGGTGCAAATTTGTAATAGCTTATGTAAGTCGCACGTGTAAATAGTATTCAGAAAAAATACGACCCACAAGTTCCGGACGGAGGTCATCAATGCATTTTATGAGATGCTCCTTTGAACGCACAGCTGTTAAGCATGAGTGAGTTGTTTGGAGGAGGGGAGACTAGTAGGTTTTACCTTACCCTTTCAATTACTATGCCTAGCCACTCGACCAAAGCTTTGAGACACTTTCAACAGTTTGTTTTGCTTGGTGACTAGGACCGGCTATAAAGCTGGTGATCCCATTGTTTACAAACCAGTAACTTCGGCGTTGGAGGGATTTTCCTAGAATTCTCTATTAAAAAACAACCTGCATTAACAATTACGAAATACTATCTATATAAATAACACACAACCTGGATTACAAGCTTTGAATTTGTTCAAACAATTCAATTCTATATGGACTAGCATCCAAGTTGTCCACAATGGCCTTTCTGACGTCGTCAACCATGTCACCGTGAGCACAAGAGGCAATGGCCAATGGTCCAGGAGTCTGTCTAATCTCCTCGGCAACAATGCTGTAAAAGTCTGGCTTGTGCTCAATAAACTCAATGAATGGCAAACTCTTCTTCAAGTCCTCAATGTAGTCGCTGTTCTCCTCGTTGTCAGATTTCTTCTCTTGTTCTTGTTCTTGGGCTTCTTCGTCATCAGTCAAATCAGTAGGAGCAATTGGATCAGTCAATCCGACGTGTGGTTGTGTGACGTAGATGGTGGTCTTGATGTTCAAGTCCTTCAACTTGACCAATTCCTGGTAGAACCATTCCAAGGAACGGTAGTGACGAATAACCCAGTCCAACTTGATGTTACGCTTGTCACCCAATCGTCTGGCGATATCGGTGGCTTCGTAATAGATACCTGGAATACCGTTACCACCAGCAATGAAAAGCTCGTTTTCGAATCTGTCAGCAGCAATTCTGGTACCGTATGGACCTTCAACAGAGACCTTGATTTGAGCGGTCTGACCTGGTTGCTTGGACAAATATTGGTACAAACCGTGGGTCATACCACCTTTGACCTTGATGTAGAAAGTGATGGTCTTGGACTCAACGACAGAGTCAACAACGGTGAATGGGTGGGATTGCCAGAAACAAGTTGGTCTCATAAAGTGAATGAAAGCGTGGCAACCTGGGAATGGCATCCACCACGTTGGTCTTTGCACAGAAACCTTGATGGTCTCGTTAGCAATCAATTGGACGTTGGCGGTTCTCAAACCAAAGACAAACAATCTAGCGAGTCTGACAGCACGGTCGAATCCCCAGACGGCAACGGAAGCAATCAAGAACATTTGGAAACCTTGGTCAGTAGTGTGAATCCAAAGACCAGTTATAACAAACACAGCCAAGATGAAGTGGATAGCGACGAAAACCTCGTAGTTTCTTCTTCTGAAAAACACCAAACTTTGGAAAGTAATTACACCCATACCAACAAGAGCAACGTACCCCCATCTAACGTATGGCTTGGCGTTTCTGGTGTAGTACTTACCGATACCCAAACCGTTGTAGGTCATACCGACACCATGAGCAATACCGAGGATAAAGTTGACACGGTTCATCCACTTGTGGATGTAGACGAAACGGGCAAATGGCCAGCCGGAAACCCATTGCAAGAAGTTGTTTCTACCAGCAAACAAGACGGCCGGTGGGAAGAGCCAAAGACTCATGAGACCGGTACGATCAGCGACTTTTCTACCAAACTCATTGGACTTTTGTGGCCAGATGTAGTTTGGCTTGACGTGGACGTAGTTGGTCAAGTTCATGATGAGAGCCATGATGACCCAGCCAACAACCAAGATGGCTTCCATTCTGGTTGGGAGCACAAACACAAAGTAGCGGAGCACGGTCTTGTGGTGGGCGTGGGTTTTCTTGAACATAGCTGGCAAGGTAAAGTATCTTCTGTAGGCATTGACAACACCACCTTTCAAGGACTTGACAAAACTTGGGAAAAGGAAGTAGGTCAAGTTACAGGCGGCAGCCACAAAGACAACAAAGTACCAGTAGCAACATAAGGCAATACCGAACCAGTGGGCGTAGTTGTAGTTGTACCATCTGGTAGCAACGGAGTCCCAGGCGGCGTGGACCAATTTAGGTTTCAACAAGATTGGCTTGTTAAAAACCTTCTTCTTGTTAAAATCTGGGTCGGCGCTGGTGTTGTAGAAACCGAAATCCGTGGCATTTTGCAAAGCAGACAAGTAGTCGTCTTCAGTCAAGTTGTGCTTTTTACACTTTTTCAAAAACTCTTTTCTAGCGTCTTTGTGTGGCATCATTTCGATACACTCGGCCATGGTTCCCAAAGCAGGCTGGTTCTTGACGTTACAGAACCCGACTTTATCTGTGGTGGAGTTGAAGTATGTGACGAGCTTACCAAGGTAACCAGTACATGCCTCGACAGCAAACTCATCGTTGTGGTAGATATGGAAATCGCCAAGGGCAGTCACCGAGGCGATGGATGTGAGGACAAGGAAAAAGATGGATCTGCTGGCCACCATTTTTTTTTATCTATGTTATATGTGATTGACGTGGGTAACAATAGAAAGTTCACAGAAATCTAGATCGGCCAGATCTTGAAGCAGGGAGGGCATCACTTTATTTATAGTTTTTCTTCAAGCGATTAGGCAAAAAATTTTCTAATATGCATACCGCAGAGTCATTGTAGCCAACCAATGCCGATAGAATAGATAAAAAAACTGTGTAATAGAGAGAAGGGGAGACCCCCATTCTGCGGTAAAACAATAACCCAGTATCCTGTGTGTAAAACGCAAAGCAACACAAGATTGGGTGTTGAGGATATAGGCTGCGTAATTGTTCTCAACTTTGTGAATCATTTATATCTGCAAAATGCTAAAATTATAGACACGACAATGAAATTCCGGTAGGCTCTAGCCAATGAGACTTCGTACGAAACCAAACATAACCATTAATTTATGCACAAAATGACAACGGGAGCTTTCTTTTTTTAGACCTCATGGCATTCTGTAATCGCAGGGTTGGTTTCAAGGTTTGAGTTATCCGTTGGCTGCAGTTTTACTCGCAAATAGAGCTTTTTGGGTTCTAACCAAAGGAAACAAGAGATCGGCACCACGGAGGGGGTGTTGAGCTTAGTAATAGAGTCAAGAAAATTCTCAACAATGGACATAGGGGGAGTCGATAGGTTCTTGAAACTTCCTTGATTCCAATCTTTTTTATCTGATTGATCGCTAAGCCAAGCAAGAAAAGAAACAAACTAACCCTCATCTCAGTTCCGGTACACAAGCAGTAAATTCAGACCACAAACTGAGATCTACAATAGTGGCTTTGGCGCCGTCTCGACAACACACCGGTTTTGGGGGAGGCTCAACTTGCTGAGTTTCATTCCTGGTTTCCTAAAAGTGAATAAATTCTGTCTGAGTTATGAGAAAAAACAAGACGTAAGGCAAATGACATGATTTTCCTATTCTCACACTCGTTTTAGGTTTTTTAACCCTGCCAAAATGAAAGAAGACACTTAACTGGCCGCGTTTGACACACTGACACCGGTACCCAGCGCTCATGGTTCTTGACATCACGGAGTTGGTTCTTCCAAGACTTTCTCGTCTTTCTTCACTTGTCAAAATCGTACAGCTCGCATTGCCTCCTGCTTTGTACTACAGTCTATATTTTCTACGGAAGAATATAGTGGAAGTGCCGAAAATGAATGCGAGAAAAGAAATTCCTCATGCAACGCGTTCCTCTGACACTGTTGATGAAATAGATTAGTGCAGAATATTACATAATTGCCCCCTTTTTGTGTTCTGCCCCTTTGCCTTACATTTGAGCGTGAAGATTTCTTTTTGTATCCCAAGGAGAATTTATTGACTTTGCCGGGCACAGTTTATCCGTCCTGGCACCAAGAATTTTCTGCTTCCCTCCCAATTCTCCTGTCAAGCATACATCGTTTAGTTGAGCTTCTGTACGAGTTTGGGTGCAGCCATGCCACTCGTGTCTTAGCTTTTTGTGAGGGACCCCTGACAAGACACAGCTTGGCTGATGGGGAAGAGGTGATGGGGGCGAGAAAGCTTTCGTGCTACAAAACCTCGTATGTGAAGGCATGTCGCTTTTGCGTTATGTATAATTCTGACAAACAATGGTTTTTCAAAACTCGGAATAGATTGTGAGCCAATCAAAAAAAACACACACTACTTGCCAATTTAGCCCTTTCCCTTCCTTTGTTGTTGTCGCTCTGGTTGGGCCCACAGAACACACTGTATGCGTGTAATTATCCCGGTCTGCAGTCCCATAAAGCACTCAAAAGTGCAACATGTTCCCTATACCTACAAAACTTTTCTTGGCGCTTCGGATTTTTGATAAACCCAGATTGGACATTAAACGGAAGCTGTGGGACGGGTGGGCACGCCTTATTACCTGTAGAACGCACTGGCATGTTGAAGGGATTGCCGAATGTTTTACATTAGTCAGCTCAGTAATCCTTGATTGTTATTCGTTTATCCCCACCATCTCAAAGGGTTTGTCAAACCATTGTAAGCCTCCCTACAGAACCAATGGAGTTTAGAGAGTGTTACGATATCGTGAGCTATTTTTTTGCTGGGTGTTTAGTGATTATGAGAGCAATAATTTCTACAAAAAACACCCGCGGGGCAAGCTTGCCAATCGCTCACAACTAGCTTAAGAGCTCTACACCAATCAAACCAGGTCAAGCCACAACCTAAGCCTCTAAATTCGTGAATCGGCTTTCCAAGAAAACTACGCCCGTGGGTTTGGGCATGGCAATTGAAAAACGGTTATTGACTACAAACCTGCAATTACAAAACTCGTGATTGTTTGTCGCGTGATATTACGCACGTGCTGTAATTATACTATATACAGGATTTTCAACTATTTACTCAGTTTTGAAGAAACTGTAATGCAAGACTATATCGTCGATGGGGTGCATCGCTGGATCTTTCGCAAAATCGGGATCGATAAAGAAAAACACCGGCATGTCGACTTCTTCACCTGGTCCCAATCTCTGCTGTTCAAAACAGAAACACTGGATCTTGTCGAAATACCCAGCTGCGGGCTCTGGTGTGATTGAGTACGTTGCCATACCCGTAATGGCCTCTTTACTCAAGTTCTTTGCTCTGTAAAAAGCCAATGCAGTCTCTCCTGGGACAACATACACCTCTCTCTGCAACGGGGTGAACTTCCATGGCAAGATCCCTGATGCCTGACACGTAAACGAGACCCTGATACGTTTGTTCGTGTCAACGGGGATCAACTTGTCTGGCGTGAACTTTGCACTATCCGTGATTGGAATACCGCCCCACCCTGTACGCTGACAGATGGCACGGTAGATTGGCACTGCTGCAAACGACAACGCCAAAAAGAAAACACCCAAGGAGATGGAGTAATATGTAGCTGTCTTGTTCCTAAACTTCTGTCTCTCTTCCCTAGCTTTGTTCATTCGGTCTAATAGCTCTCTTTCTTCCTCGATGGTCAACTGGCGTCGTGGGGTTTGCTGCTGCTGCGACAATCTGGACCCAGTAAACAAGGAACGTCTAGCTAGCGGCAGAAACACACCTGCCAGTCGTCTAGCTATTCCAATTCGTAATACGCTTGAAGGTACCCTCAACATTGCTTGTTCCGATCTATGGTCTTTGAATCAGTTGTTCCATACGAGTGGTGCTATTTTTTTTCCCATGTTTTTCGCTCAGTTCACCACCAATGGATCGATCGCCATGGAAAAATTGTTCAGTCAAACTCCATCACGAGTGATAATCCCGAAGACTCACCCTGTTACAAACATACCCCCCATAATGAACAGACTTATATTACGCTCCACACGGATCCCAAAGAGATGCTACACTATCAAATTGCCATATGATGAGCCCGTCAAACCCCGTATCTCACAGTTCTCACACGCATTATACAACACGTTGATGATCTCCTTATCCACATTTTTCTTGTTGAACATATGGTACAACAAGCTAGAATACAAGGAAGTGGAGGCCAATTTGAAATTGAAATCGCAGGAGTTGGAAAGCAGAATCCAGGCAATTGTTGACGAGAAGGAAAAAGAGTTGAAACAAATACAGAGCAAGAACAGTAGCTGGATACGTAAGTTAAAGTTTTGGTAATAATATAAGAAGAAATGAAGTATAAAGATCTAGACAATGTATGCTACTTACCTTGCTTGAACCTGGTGGTGAATTGTGCTAGTTTGGATGTTGGTGGCGATGATTCCACGCTGCCGCTCGATGTGTTCGCAGGGTCCTCGCCGGTTCTGTTACCCAAGATACTGGCAAAGCTTCTCACTGAACTAGAATGGGCGAGCCCTGGAGCAGTAGACGTGGCAGGAGGAAGGCTTCTTTCGGAAGCGATGGTTGGGTTTCTTTCCAAGTTGTTGTCCTTCATCTTCTTGATCAACGCCATACCTTCTTCGTACTTGACACGGTCAAACTGTCTCATTCTGAAGGAAGAATTGTTGACAAATTCGTCGTAGTCGTCCAAGTTTAACAAATCAATGCACTGTCTCAACTCCGTGAATGTAGTTTCTAAGGCAACGTTACCTCCATTGCCAAGGTCAGCGTCGTCCTTCACACCATGCAAGTGTTTCATGGATGCCTCTATGTACTGAACATCCAAATCAAAGTTAGCCACGAAAGTTCTATTGTAGACGCGGGCATCGTTCAACACGTTCAAGAAATACTCAGAAACGAAATCATAGGTTCTGAAAAGACCCAACGTACGCAACTGCAGCGGCAAGTTGCTGAAAATCGAAGTGAACAAGTTCTCCAAGAAAAGCGCAAAATCTTTAATGGCAAAGTTGGCTTCGGCGTTTCTCTCCACTGGCAAGTAGTCGTCATACTCAACCATGTCCAACAATTCGTTGATTTTGGTATCCACCATCTTGAAGATTGTGCCTTCGGCGTGTTTCTTGAGCTGCACAAAAGTGTCCACCGCATGCAAAGTGAATGTGTCGTTGGCATCAATGTTGTGCACCCCCATACCAGTGTGTTTCCTCAATTCGGTATTCACTAGCTTACCAATTTCATACAAACTGAGCAAATAGTACTCCAAATTCGTGTAAGTCTGTGCTGTGATTTCCTTGTTGTTTTCGTTTCGGTCAATGAACTGCTTGATTTCGTAACCGATACCGAAACCCTTCTCACCACTCAAGACAACCTCTATTATATTGTTCACTATGATGTTGTTCAACTCCCCAATCTCATAACTGTAGTAATCCTCAGTGAACCTGAGAATGTCCTTGATCAACTTCCGTATGTGGAAACAGAAATGCACATAATCCTCACTGAACGGGAAAGTCACTGGGAACTCTTTGACATTTTCAGGGACAAAACTGGCATCCTTCTTGTACCACGCGTTTGCTATAATACCGTTGTAGCTCGCTTTGTCCGAAACTATCAATGGACGGTAGTGGTCCGACTGGATGGATGAAACGAATTGTTTCCTGAATGATTGCACCGTTAATGTGACATAGTAGTCTTTGAAAATCATCATCATCACTTCGTAAAGCTCACTAACATCGTAGTCGTTGTTATCCATAATCTGCAAGAACTCACCAATAATCGTTTTGAATGCACTCAACTCGGCTATATCTTTGAAATCCCGATGCATTAAAAGCTGTATTAACACTGGTTTTAGCTTCGTCATGTACGACATCCATAATTCGTTGGCTTGGTTGTTTGACCTTAACTGGAACTTTGTAACCAAGTTCAATTGTTTGTCAGCGACAAAGAATGCCGCTATTTTTCTCAAGTATTCGTACAACTCGTTGTTGTCAAACACCACATCCTTTTTGCCCACCGACGCTGTTGTGATCGGGTAGATGACTCTGCTGTACTTGGTCATCCATTCCTTGTAGTAAGCACTGCTTAAGATCTCCAATTCTTGCAACGTCAGGTAAACCAAAATGGCATCAAACACACTGTTCAAGCTAATCTGCAAACTGTCGTCTTCAAAAATGTTGTAATTCAATTCTGGTTCTCTAAGCGCAAGCTCGACTGGCGAGTTGATCTTGTAAGGCAAGAATGTTGGGCCATTTTCCTTCTTGATGCTCACCCAGTTATTGTGCAAGTCGTCCAAGTTGTTGTACAATCCACCGGCAATTGCTTGTAATTTTCTCTCTAAATTCAATGACAACCATTTGGACAAGTTTTCAAACGACTCGTCTTTCACCATCATGGTCAAATGTGGTATAGAGTCCACAATTTTCTTTGCAAAGCTGAAGTTTTCCACTTTCTGGATGTGGATATTGATCATCTCATCGATCAACTTCAAGGCCAGGAAATACTTTGTCTGTCTGATCAACTCCAAGATCTTATTCATCAACTCCAAAACCTGGATACATTCATTCAAAACAATCTGTGTTTCATCGATTCGCTGGCAGACTCTCTTGTACTTGACATACACTGTTTTCCGTGATTTCAACTCATAAGCCGATCTGTTTAATCTAGAACTGATCTGACTAAACTGTTCCCTTAACTCATCTGCCTCCTTGTGTATGTTGTCGACGGTGTTGATTGACGAGTTGATTTCATCCGCTGATTCCATAGACGCTTGGTTCAACTCCACGTCCTTCGCTTTGACAATCTCGTTCAACTTCACAATCAAGTCATTCAAGCCATTGTTTCTGATCGCGTTCTTCATAATTGGTGCTAAACTCTCCAAATAGTCCTCTGAGTTCAACGTGGTCTGAAATATATCCTCGTCACGCAATAGCAAATTCTCCAACGGCAAGCTGTCCACAATCGGTCCATTGGCCTTGGGAGGGATTTTGGGTGTCCCTTTACTGCCGTTGGACGTGGAGTATGAATTACTTCCATTGACCTGGGATGGCGGCATGTTTTATGGTGGATCGAAAGACTGTGCTGGTTGCTCTTGTGGGCTTATTGGTTGTTGTGGGTTTTCCAACACGCAAATACAGAGGGAGAAAAAAAATGTTGATTTCAAGATCCCTCTGTACGTATGGGTTGTTGTTCTCTCTTTTCTTTTGCAGGCTGGTAGGTTTCACTTTCCCTCCCTATGATGACAGACACGGAGATTTACAACCAGAAGTTGGCCAACTTGAACTTTAGGGCGAAGTTGAGAAACGTCATTAATACCAACCAGGAAGTCATGGACGTACAGGATAACAATATGGTGAAACCGATCTTGGACGAGGAAGTTTACAAACACACAGCGAAAACAAACAAATCCACGAAACAACAATGGGACATTTTGAGCAAACAGATTAAAAACATCAACAACAGTCGATATGAACTACCTTCAAGAGACAGCAGAGAGAATAGCCCAATACCGTCAAAGGAAGAGGTGAAACCAGCTGAAGCTGCGCGACCAACCAGAATACCAGTCGTTCCTTCTCACTCCAATAATACTGCGACGCGTAATGCCAAACTTGAGGAAGACATAAGTCAACTCAAGTCCACTATCAAATCATTAACGACGAGATTGAATGAAAAGGACACGGAACGCAAGGATATTATCGACGATTTCCAAGCAAAGGAGGTGAGATTGATGAAGACCCGCCAAGACGAAATCAAGAAGCTAACAAAGAGATACGAAAGCAAGATCCACAGTTTGCAGCACGAGAGTGAAACCCAGGTGGTACAGCTTGTTAGTGAGAGAGACCAATTGACCAGTGAGATTGAGAATATCAAACTACAAACCAAGCAACAGCACGACGAGTTGAAGCGTGTGATTGAAGCCTTGTCGTCAGAGAATGAACGTTTGAGAACAGAGAATAAAAAGCTACTCAACAAAGGTGATGCCTTGAATGACGACCAGATGAAATTCAACCATAGCCTAATGATTGAGAACAAAGAGTTGAAACGAAAAATCGAGAATATGCTGAGACAGAATGGAATCAGGTACGATGTTGTGCAAGATGATAGTGATGAAGAGGACGAGGAAATTGAGAACATTCCGAGAAACGATTTTAAGAATTATGTGCCCAAGGCAGATCCGCATGATGATTCTGTTGCAACGTCAGACCTATGGCTACCAAACACGCCCAAGATAGCCTTGGCTGCTACTTATGCGGATCTTAACTCTACAGAGATAGTCATGAACAGAAACTGGGGGTCGGTTAGCCGGGATACAAACCAGCTCCAACAAATACTTAGCAAGCCATAGGGATGCTTTATTTAATTGGTTACTAATAATACACAGCATGCAACTATTTACGTGTTGCACTTTTTGAGGCAAAGTAGTCTTGACACTCTTCCGCGAAACCAATAGGAAGCCCAAACACAGGGTTCACTGGATTCGTAAATGTCTTTTCATGGTCCTTGTTTGTGACATCAAACTTGAACGCCAACAGCTTGTCCGAATCATTGTCCTTTAACTTGTAAGTATGCTCAACTAAACTAAGACCGGCTAAAGTGTAATTGGTATGGTAAAAGTCAACCCCCTTACCTGGTTTATCCCTGAAACCACCTGTTTGCTCTTGTGCGATTCTCAAAATGTAGTGCTTCAAGGCTTCGCCGCTGAACAACTCTTGGTCTCTGCCGAGGAGTATCTCAACCAAGGGGTATAAAGCCCCTACCCAGAAACTGTAGCATGCATCAACCAACTTGTTTGTTCTTCCATCCAATCCACCTTCCAATCCATGCTGTCTCTGTATGCACCAGTTAATCAAGAAGTCCAAACTGAATCTAAACCCGTTGCTCTTGTCGTTTGCTTCTGGCAACCCTGAATGCAACAAGAAGTAGCTGGCCACGGCACAGAACGAATACCCACCGTGAGCTTCAGTGTTTGGAACGTTGCTGAACCCACCTTCATAGGTCTGACACATGTCGATCCAGTCCTCGACTCCTTCAAGGAGCTCGTCCGTGGCTATATTCAACAATCTAGCAATAACCAAAACACAGTATGTAGATCTGGTATCACTCTCACCATGCTCATGCATTATGAATGAGCCATTAGGCACTTTCAAGCTCATTAACCAGTCATACAAGTTGAATCTGATGGAGTCGAGCAACTCGAACTGTTTGGTCAACACCAACGTCAATATTCCGGCATAAGTAGACGCAACATGTCCCAACTGGTTTGATCCCCCAGCAATACCTCCACGGCCATCGTCAATTATACACTCCTGAATCTTGTTAACGAGAAGGTCATTGGTGATTGCGTCGACTTGCTCGCTGGTAATTAGGTAGTACGAGTTGAGCAACCAATACGTCATCCAGGAATGGTTTGCATCTAGTGACTGGTACGCAGGGGGCATTTTCTTGGTGAGACATTTACGAATGTATTTCAAATGAGCGTCCTTGTTGAAAATCAAGTCAAGGTTGTTTGCATACTCGTCTAGGATCACCAATTCGGTGTCCTTCTGTAGCTCCGTGGTGACGGAGATGTATTTGGTATTGTCCAAGATTTCTGAATCTTGAGAAGTCCATGAGGATTGGGCGGCGTTGGATAACGAGGTGACCATGTCGGCTTTGTTTGTAAATATTTCTGAAGCTGTGGAAGACGAAGAAGAACTTGCGTTTATAATGTTCATTAGGTACTCTATTTTCGATTTCTGGGAATTCATGTTGGTTTATGTATGGCTCGGGTGGAGTCCCCCTAGCAATAGAGTTTTCCACTTTAATTCTATGGATTTTGAGTTCGCGGAGAGGAAGAAAAATGGTAGAGGCAGCATTGTCACAGATTTCGATATCTGAAACAGTTACCCAATACAGAGCTGACAATGGTGACTGGAGTAGTAGAAGAAGTTTAACGCTGCCGGTGGTTCATTTGTAGGAGTGGTATTCCCCCAGTCGGCTTAGGCACGGGAGGCATCCTGTGATCTCTTTTGTGCCACGTTTATTACCTGCTCCTGTTGTTCTATGAGCCCCCTAACCGAGATCAAGAACATCTGAAGCATCCCCTAATCGTCTAGCTCTCTTATCATAACCATTATCCGTGCTGCTTGTTGTTCGTCACGTAGCCAAAACCTTGAATCATTCGGGTCAACTCCAGCAATCGCCCCGATATAATCGCGGTTGAGCCAAACCATACACAGAAAAAAAAATCACACCAAAAGTGAACACATTCGAGCCACCACTCCTGTTGCCATTCCACTCCCCACACACCATGTCATCGTCAACGTTTCCTAACTGGTTGCGGAACTACTTTCAGCAGCCTACCAACAACGGGAATTACCCACCACTAAATAGCAATGAAAGAAGCAACAGTCTTCCGGGTGCATTCCCTAATGAAGAACAAGGAACACTGGCTTCGCTGCAGTTGTTCAACTCGCAGGCCTTAAATAATACATTGCACAGTTTCAATTCATGGTTTAACTATTTACTTATCCAGCCGTTGATAATAGTTATGTTGCTCATATTTAGAGTGTTATCCACTTTGATAAACATCATTTACTTCAAGGACCAAACTGCTAGTTTGAACCGACACGATCAAGTTGATCCTGTGAGCAAGGCAAGTCGGTTTATCAGGGAGTTGGAAGAAAACTTGGAACCACCACAGCTTTACCACGATAATACCAGTGCCACTGTTGTTAGTGCATCTTCAGCAACCACCAACACGAGTGTGCAAGACGTTTCTAACCGATTGCCACCGTTCCTATTATCGAGCTACACTCAAGCTTTGTACTTGGCCAAGACAAGGGCCAAATTCTTGTTTATCTACATCAGCAATGCTCAAAGGGACGAAATATTCAGCAACATCATAACCAACGGAGAGTTTATCAGATTGTTCCAGAACAATAATATTGTAATATGGGGAGGGGATGTGAGAACCCTGGAGGCTTTCCAAGTTGGCAACTCGCTCAACGTCACCAAGTATCCATTCCTTGGGCTCCTTTGCTTGACGAGAACGAGCAAGATGACACCACAGGGACCTACCAAGACATCTCCTAAAATTTCATTGGTTGCTAAATTACAAGGCAACATCAAGTACACACCAAACTTGATTGAAGATAAATTTGTCAAGAAGATAAAGAAATATGATAGGGACTTGGGTCAAATGAGAGAGGAGTTATACCTCAAGAGCAGACTAACGAGAAATCAGTAGGTTGGCGAATATACATTAATAATTACCTATGGCTTACTTACTTTGCTCTTTTTGCTCTTCTTTTTGTCCTTCTTTTTCAATCCAATGAACCCGTTCTTTAATACTTGCACATAGTCTGCCCAAAACTGGTCTAGCTGGTTGTTCTCGACGACAGTGGAGATTTTGACCTTGTTTTGTTTCTCTTTCTTGTTATCAGATGAATTCATTGCCACTCTGACTAGCAATGGGTATGTGGTTTCATTAGCTGGCTTGTCTTCGTCCGTTGGAGGTATCACATTATGTGGGAGGTCGTTTGGCTGTGGATCAGAAGTCAATCTCTTCTGTGTTAAATATATGGATGATTTACCGTTATTGTTTTGGACCAACTTTGTAAGTTCCTTTATGAACTGAGCATTGTCTAATCTTGTCATGGTGGGTAGAGCTGTGTTGTGTGGATCGCCGTGGCGGGGGTGATGTCAGACAACGATCGTGAAGAATTTTTTTTCTTCTTTGCCGGTTTGTTCGTTGATTCTACAGCCTTCGCCGTGGGCTACTGCAAAATGCGTGGTGGTAACTTCTTCGAATGTCGCTCGATCAGTACCATTGAAAAACTATTTACACGTAACTCTAAACGTTCCTAAATATCAAAGTCAACCTTTGGGTCCTTGGACAAATCTATGATCTGGCTTGGTCCATCAGGTCCGTCAATTTCCAAAACAAACAATTCCACATCGAACGGATGCAACTTGGATTCTCTAGTAGCCTTCAACATGACCACACCCGTGCCCTTGTTTCCTTTAACATGGAATTTGATATCTATTCTACCCTTGACTGTGTTCAACTCTCCCGAGATCCATGGCCAACGGCTCTTGAAATCAATACCCAGTCCTAACAGATCAATAGAGTCCTGGGAACGTCTCAAGAAGTATAACGTCGAGTTCACAATTGGGGATTCGGTTTTCTCATAATTGAAAATAGCACCACATGCCAAGGTAACACCGATGGCATAGGCAAGAAAATAGCGGCGGTTTTCCTTCTTCCTTTTGAATGGATCCGGGAACTCTCTCTCGACTGTGACAGGGGGTTTATAGTCTGCAGCCACCACGTTTGGGTGTGGGAGCTTTACTTTTGAGTACAATATTGGGGTGGTATTGAGCAACCTTTTCACCCCCAATGTGCTTGAAAGGGGTGATCTAGGGATTATTCTTGCAAACTGTCTAGAAAGCATGGCAAAGAGTCTGATGTTGTCTTTGTCCTGGTTGTCTGATATTGTTGAGAAAAGGATTTTCCTTTTCTTCTTCCTTTTTTTTTCAAAGTCCACCCACGCACACGGTTCTTCAGAAAACGGAGAATCGAAATCAAATTCAAGAGCAAACTACCGTTCTCATCTCTTTGCTAACACCACCTTCATCATGGATGTTATACGAGGAGCATGTTCTGTTGAAAAGATCGGTGGGATGGTGTTCATCCGAGAAGATCTTGCACCGCTGATGCTAGAATGGAAGCCAATCGATGAGCAAGAAAAGGAAAGATCGATATCGATACCATTGAACAGCATATCGGCTTTGCAAAGCACCAAGGAAACCTCGCCCAAAATGATATTGAAAGTGGCGTATAAAGTGAAATCTGAAGATGAAAGTGCAGAGGAAGAGGAGAAGTCATTCAAATTGACGTTCACTAATCGACCCACGATGAACAACATCAAGGATTCTTTGCAAACCATTGTGGCAAGATCAAGAACCAGAGTCGAAGGTACCAGCACTCCAACGCCTACACCACAACCTACTGTAAATAAAGATACCACATTGGCTCCTGTACCGTCGTCGGCTATGTCAAACACGCCATCAACATCATCGTCATCCCTATCATTCAACTCATCAGAATCGTTATCGGACGCCAACTTGTTGAAGAATTTCGAGCTACAGCAAAAGTTGCTATTAGAAGACCGTCAGTTGCGTGATATTTTCACCAAATCAGTCATGCAGTTCAAGCTATCGCCACAGATATTCTGGTCCTCGAGGTTGAACCAGTTGCGTACATTTGCGTTGACTATTTCCCAGAACAAGGGTCCATATAACGTGTTGAGTACAATTAAACCCGTGGCTACTTCCGATAACCAAGTCAATGTGAACGTCACGCGTGATACAATCAATGAAATTTTCATGATTTATCCGATTATCAGGAAAGCATTTGACGATTTGGTACCGGCAAAATTCAGTGAAGGAGAGTTTTGGTCGAGATTTTTCAATTCCAAGTTGTTCAGAAGATTGAGAGGTGACAAGATTAGTATCAACAACAGTCGAGGAGATGTCATCTTGGATAAGTATTTGTACATTGACCAGAACTACCAGGAGAAACCAGCAGCAGCAGCCCCTGGAGGAGCTTCACCAACGGCAACAACAGAAGGCAACGCCGAAGCTGGGCCGGCTTCATCACCACTGAAGAAGAGAAGAAAGAGTGGGTTTATAGAACCACCTACATTTCAAGAAATGGAAGTACCGGAGCCTCATATCAACAAGTTCATTGATTTGCTAGGTAACAAGCAAGACAATTCTCAAAAGTTGGGTAACCGACTCGATGTCACGATGAGATATGACGAATTGGCTGAGAGTTTGCAGGATACTAAAAAGAAGCCGACGTTCGGTAACGAGAATGAGATGATTATATTGATGAGAAACATGAACAAGTTGTCTTCGAAGATGATGAGCATGAGCTCTATGCAAAACAATGCACAGCCAGAGGAATCCGTGGACGGATTATCTGCCAACGAAGTTAACGAATACCAAGAGGAATTGGACTTGCACGATTTGAATGAGATTGAAAACTTGCAATATATCAAGTTGAACATCAATCCAGATGTTGCCAAGGGCGTCAATCTTGATCACGGTGAGAATGGAGGCAGAGACGTTTCCAAAGACGAAATGAACAACTATTTGCAATCACAATTATCGCATGGCGAGATTGAACTAAGGGAGACGTACATTTCGAAGAGTGAAGAGATTGAAAGAACATCGTTGGAGATATCAATGTTGATTAAGCAGAATTTCAGGACGTTCAAATTGATCAACAAAGAAACGGACTCAATGGGCAACAATATAGTGCCAAACACCTTGATTCAAGAAATAATCACATACAACATCACGATCGTGGAGTTTTTATCGCATTTTTGGAAGATATTCTTGCACGGAAACAACCCCAACCAGTTGAAGAAGATATTCACGAGCTTGAGGAACTGTCAGTCCGGATTGACTGAACTAGAGAACAAAGCCACCGAGCAATTCAAAAGCATGGAGATTGTTCGCAGCAACGAAAAGTTACAAGACAAGGTGCTTAAAGAGTTAGGGTACTGTCTCCAGCCGATGAAAACCTGTCTTGACCAAGCGTGTAACGAATACGTCAATGCTGTCAAAAGGGCCAAACCAGAGCTAAACGAGAACGGTAAAAGACCGTTAGAGTCCTAACAATAGACAATCTTTATATTTAAATCTTACATAATAAACCAAGCCAGTTGAATTCATCGACGTATTTGTCGACATGTACCAATTTACAAGGGAACAACAGGTTCAATCTCTGCGTGAGCTCCGTATTCTCCTGTCGTTCAATAAGACACAACATGTCCGTGATCTCAAACTCATCAATCAACAAGTCGATGAAATCAACCAAGAGTTCGTTCTTAGCGACATCCAAGTACCGCAACAACTCTCTATCGAAAATCAACGTGATCCTAGGGGCGTCATCGTCAAGTATCCCGTACAACTTGAGCTTTCCGATCTCAACAACCAAACACCTCTGCTTGACTCCAGAGGACACAACTGGGGGGATTGCGAAGTCATAGATACCAAGTTATGCCTGTGTCGAGCTGATGTGAGTAAGTGACCTTGCTGGCCTTGTTTATATTTAGTTGTAAGTTGGTGGTGATTGGGGAACTCGAGCGTAAATTCTGATTAAGATTCATGGTGGGCAGGCTAGTGATACTGTGTGATATGGGGCAGGGGGATAAAGAAAGAAGAAATTCAGAGGTTGGAATTAACGTTGATGATGTTTTAGGATATGTAGTGTGACCACGCAATTTGAACTTGCCTTTTTCGGATGTGTGGAGATGCGCCCTTGGACGTGCTGTTCTTACGTAATCGTAAATGCTTCTCTTAAGGAAACAAAAAAAAATCTACGTAGGAACCAAATCTGAAATGAGATGAGGCAAGAAGCAAACAACAACTGAATATGGCTAAGAAGATATCCAAACATAGCAGAGCTGCACGAAGGGGCGAAATTGATACCGAGTCAAGCGCAGAAGCAAAGTCATTAGAATCCATACCTAGAGAAAACAGCGGGGTCAAGAAATCCATCATCAGAACAACTATCAAGAATGAAAACCTATTGACCAAGAAGTTGGAAAAGTCGAGGGTAAAGAAGACTAATAAGAAGAAGACATCGGCATTGAAGCACAGACTCGAGCGATCAGATAGGTTGAGTGGGGTGTTAGAAACTAAGATCGAGAAGAGTATAGCTAGAGCTAAATTTGTTCAGAATGCTAGGAAATCAGGATGGGATAAGATCAATCAAGGTCTCACGCGCGAGAATAGCAAGAAGGAGACAGCGAAGGATGAAGACGAAGAGCTTAGTGACGAATTCGAAGCTAATGATATAAGAATTGAAATCAAGGACGACAACAAATTCCGAGCACTTCAAGTTGAGGATGATGATGAGTAGTGTACATAATACATATACTATACAGAAGAGAAGAATCCTCTTTCTCCCCTTCTGGGGATGTAGACTTATTCGTACAAATCGATATTTTCGTATCTATCACGTGACCTCTCGTTTCCAGATCTAACCGGTCTTCCAGATATTCCAAGAAAACTTAAAGTTACTAACTACAACCAGGAATTATATCTGCCCCCAGTTTCCCTCAATGCCTCATTCCTATTCTTTCCTTCCTTTCCAACCCCATCAATGATCGGTCCCTTATTCTTTCTTTCTATTGTCACTCCTTTAGTCCACTGTTTACTACAACTAGATTTCGCCGTGCGCCAGCAGCTGCCTTCGGGGCTGCGTCTCGCAAAGAGGCTTGACTACCGGGCCATGGTCCTCGACAACAAGCAGAACATCTACACCACGACCTTGAGCATCGGGTCCAACCGCGACAACGTCAGTGTTTTCGTTGACACAGGGTCGACCGAGTTGTGGGTCATGGGCAGCGACGTGCAGTGCTTCACGCTCGCCGAGTATCACGTCGAGGGCTCCGCCACGCTCCCGGAGATCTTCGACGACGTTGACCAGGACTACCCCTGCACCGCCAACGGAACGTACAATCGTGGGGAATCCACCACCAACCACGCCGTGGATGAGTCATTCCTTGTTGGGTATACCGACGGATCAGCTGCTACTGGGAGATGGAATCGCGATGACGTCAGGTTCGGTAACGGTACGGCAACGGCCACCATCGAGCAGTTTGAGTTTGCAACGGTGGACCGCACGAGTGTGAGTAATGGGATCTTGGGGCTTGGGATAGTCTCGAACGGATCGAGAAGCTTCCCGCAGGAATTGCGCCTACAAGGCTTTATCAACAAAGTTGCGTACTCGGTTTACTTGAATAGTGCCGATGCCCAGAAAGGATCCGTATTGTTTGGTGCTGTTGATCACGCCAAGTACAACGGGACGTTGGTGACTGCTCCATTGACACATGACAGTCAGCTCCTGGTCAACGTGACATACGAAGGTGGGAACTATTCCGTTCTTTTCGACACCGGTTCCACGTATTCCATCTTGCCCGATGACTGGATCCGTGATTTGGCCAATAGCGTGAATGGGACGTTTGATGAAGACCAGAACGTCTACGAGATCGACTGTGACGCCAGTGGAACCACGTTTGATTTCTCCGTGGCAGGCACGGATTTCGAGATTCCTATTGAAGAGATCCTTGCTAGGCAAGCCGACCGGTGCTACGTGGGGATCATGGCTAGCTCTATTGTTGGCGGTGGTAGCTTGTTTGGGTTCAATATCTTGCGACACATGTACATTGTCTACGATCTTGATGATATGTCCATCTCCGTTGCTCCAGTCCGTTACACGACCGACGAACATATCGAGGAGTTTACAAGTCGTGATGAGACCGTGTGTGACCTCGATCCTTCTTCCAACGCCACCGCAACTTCGACGGGAGGTGCCAATGGCTTGGGTCATGGTCCGGTAGCTTGGTACTGCGCATTAATGGCCGTTTTCTTTTACCTTGTTTAATTAGAGTCCGTTATTTATAGTTAGAGATAATATAGAACTACACTAGACGTTGGACAATCTTTACAGGTTGCAAAACCTGGGTAATGTCTCATTTGACAGTTTGGGTATGCAGGCACTCCGGTGGAGTTCCTGACAACCAGATGCTGCTGCAAATGAAACAGGAACTGCGAATGTCTGAACTGTGCCTCAATCAAGTCTGAGGTTCAGACTCGAGAATTAACACTTTGGTCCGCAGGTCTGGGTGCTGTGGATCTATCGCCCGTCCTAGCTGTTTGTGTTTCGCCCTCCACTCCTATCAAATTGACTTTGATTGGACAGCTGCACGCCAGATCTCCTTTCGCTCAGGGTGTGTCACAAACCTGGTCTGTGTATTGATTTATAAAAATAGAATACACCCGCAATAGTCAATCATGTTTTAGTGGTCATATGACGTTTGCCTACAGACGATTCTCGAAAGGCAATCTTGAACGAAAGGGAACCAAAACAGGTCAAGAGCCATATTCCTGACTGTTCCAACAAAGCCACGGACTGGCGGTATGTGTGTGTGTCGGAAAATTTTCCTATCATTTTACCCAAAGCAGAAACGACATATGCACAACACGAACTTTTTTTTTCATCGACGTAGCGCCGGCAAAGACGATGAGACGAAGGTGGGCATGTAAACAGTGGAGGCAAGCACAGCACCCATGTATTCGGTATTATCAGAGGAAGAGGAACAGGGATAAATAGCCGTGGAGATAACAACTTGCAACAAGAAATATCTAAATGACATTCCAACCATGGGGGGGGGGGGGGGGGGAAAA